>QQXO01000037.1:0-114102 GCA_003709845.1 Chaetothyriales sp. CBS 134916
GTATGGTATACGAAAGTGGGATATTCACTCATTGATACAGCGTATATAAGACCGCCCGAGGTCACACCCAGATAAAAACAATCAGAGAAGCAATTTGACCCTTTGCAAGACCCACTTCTCATTCCCCAAATTCCAACACTTTCCTTCAACATAGAATACAAAGTGTACTCAGTGCAAACTCCTCAAGATCTCAGGACAGTGTCTCAATAGAGTCAAGATATCCAAGTCATATCACAACTCGAACACAAAGAGTTAATAAACCCTACAAGCAGAGCGAAGTTTTCTCACCCAATTGTCTTTCGACTACTCGTCAGTCCAGACACAGCTCTTCCTACGGTCACTGTCCATACACGTGACAAGGGATGCCAAGCATCGGCACTAGCGTGATCAGGACCATACCGGTACTAATAAGTTACCGTAATCGTACTGAGATATTCACAACGATTCTAACCTCCGTAAGTGTAGAATTGTTGTCAACGGGACATAGGTTCTATAGCAGAATGCCATCAATAGTCATCCTCCCCACCTCTCCACCGTTGAGAGCCTACGTATCTGACACCTGCCTATCCTGGAAACAAGGCACAATGAGCACTGTCAGACTTGTAGTGATAGTGATTGCATGGAGGAGGATCATGACCAGCATGACTCTACAGTATTGATGTGTCTAGAGGGGGTCAGCAGCATGACAATGACAGTGACAGTGACAGTTATTGGATCAGCACGATATCCAGCCATCTCGTATGGTAATGGAGCTATTCCGAGTTGTCACTAGATTGTCACTAAACCCTGTCACGTGACCACGGGAGCGCTGCCCCTATTCTTGTACCATAGACGATTTCCCTGTACATAGAATATGTGCAACTAAATCAGATACCTTCAGATTGCTGGTACTAGTCGTATGATAGGTTGTCATCCCAACAACAGTGACTATATGGATTCGGAGGAGGACTGAAAGCACATTGTATCAGGACTACAGTTCTCAGGAGGGAAAACATTCCTAACCCTACCCTTGTACACGGAGCTTTTCCGAGGTTGCTGACACCAGAAAAGTGTAGGTGCTCTTAAAACAAGAACAAGCAGGTAGAGTAGAAGAGGACACGTTACTACCCTACACATCCCCCTCCCTCTCCCCCTTCTCCTCTGCTGCAACCTCCTCTATCCTCCTCCTCACAGGCCCGATATCGATAAAGATCTGCTTCTCAACTGCAATAATCCTACTTCCACCCCCACCCCCACTAGGTCCTCCTTCCACCCTCACCAGCCTGGCCACCAAAAACCCGGGAATAACAATGTCCTCATTCTTGGCATCGCCCTTGACTCGGTACACCACCGTAGCCTTTTGCAGGATCCTCCCTCCTCCGCCAGCACCAGCATCAGCACCAGCATCAGGCACCCAATCAAAAGAATCAATACGATGCGTCATGGCCGCCAGTCTTGCCATCTGGCCCTCAAAGGCGGCTAGACAGGCATCGGCGCCGTGGATGGTGGGCTGGTTGGCGAAAGTGAGGCTAATATCGGGGCCAAAGAAGTTGGTGACCCACGCTCGCGCATTAAGCTTGGAGGAGGCTCTGTGGTACTTTACAGGTTTGTGAACTAATTAACTTTTTGTTTTTCTGGGGGGGTCGCTTTTTTATTAAGCGAAACTGACTGGTGGGTGCAGAAAAGGAAAAGGGAAAAGGGGAAAGGGAAAGGTGGAAATGGGGGAAAAGAGGGAAAAAAAGGGAAAAAGGAAAAAAGGAAAAAAGGAAAAAAGGGGAATGTATACAGGGGACAGGGTAGGATAGTACACGTACCGCTTGAAGCCATTGATATGCTTCGTCCTTGGAAATCGGGTAGCTGCTCATCCTGTGTGGTAGGTCTTCACGTATCGTTGACTAGGTGTAGCATTAAGAAGCAACTAGTCCTAGGTATGTAGTCCTGTCGCGCAGCTTTATCTCCTTTCTGTCATACACGTTCATCCGCGCCTTTAGGCCGAGTCGTGCCGTCGTCGCCGGCGAGACGGACAGCCTTGTCCTAGACTCGGGAATGTCCCGAGTGTGGCATTTGTCATCACATGCCAACATCACTGCCACAGCCAATAAGACTCGAATCTTGAAAAGGAAATCCTTTAGTGCAGATGCCGTTCCAGTGCCAATCTATCATATATCTTTCCAGTAAAATGAAGACTGCTGACTAGGCGCAAGGAAATACAAGGTATTGTTTACAGATACAGGCCCTCTGGCTCTCCCTCATTCTTGGTCTTCATCACGCTTTCCTTGGCGCTCCGGAAGTCGGCCATGTTGACCCTCATCCTTCGCTCTCGCAGCGCGCGCAGACCGGCTTCGCTACAAATGGCCTTGATGTCCGCACCGCTCAGATCGTCCTTCTGGGCAATGAACTCGTCTAGGTCGACGTCCTCGGCCAAGGACATCTTGCTCGTGTGCAGAGTAAAGATCTTCTTCTTGGTGTTCTGATCCGGGTTCTCAAAGAGGATCTTTCGGTCTATACGACCGGGCCGAATGAGTGCAGGGTCAAGGGTATCAATCTTGTTGGTAGCCATGATCACTTTGACATCGCCACGATCGTCGAAGCCGTCAAGCTGGTTGAGTAGTTCCAGCATGGTCCGTTGGATTTCGCGCTCGCCACCGGACGTGGATTCATATCGTTTGGTGCCAATGGCATCGATCTCGTCGATGAACACAATTGACGGAGCGTTCTCAGCCGCGACTTGAAAAAGCTGGCGCACCAGACGAGGGCCATCGCCCAGGTATTTCTGAATCAGCTCGGAGCCGACGATTCGCAAAAAGGTGGCCGAGGTCTGGTTGGCGACGGCCTTGGCCAACAGAGTCTTGCCTGTGCCCGGGGCACCGTAGAGGATGACACCCTTGGGTGGTTTGATGCCCATTTCCTCATACAACTCTGGGTGGAGCAGAGGCAGTTCAACAGCCTCGCGAACTTCTTGTATTTGCTGTTCCAGTCCTCCAATGTCTGCATATGACTCGGTAGGCGCCTTGTCGAGTTTCATGACCGACACGAGAGGATCAGCATCGTCCGTGAGCACGCCCACAACCGAGACAGACTTGTGATGAAGAAGGATCGAAGCACCGGGCTCAAGAAGGTCTTTGTCAACAAAGGACATGATCGAGACGTAGAATTCGGGACCAGTGGCAGAGGAGACAATGGCGTGGTCGTCATCAATCAGCTCTTCGAGATTGCCGACGCCCATGGGAGAGCCTCGCATGTCGTCAACACGGCCGCGCTCGTCGGCGTTTCGGTCGACCTGCTCAGCCTCGCTTGTCGACTGCGGAGCCTGGCTCTGTGCAGCCTTGGCTTTTCGAATGCGTTCTTGGTTCTCGACGTATTCCTCCTCTAGTAGGAGATGATCGTGGACGCGCTGCATACGTAGATATCGCAGCTTGCAGCGTGCGGTTGGGTAGATGGTCGGGAGCTTGGCAGCAGCATTCGGCCCGGCCTGCTTGCGCTTTCGACGGCCGATCCGAGTCGTCGGCTGCGGGGGCGGCTCGTACTTGGGCTTGTCCTTCTGGTGCCATTGTTAGCCAATCTCGGCGGTGGCAGTGGAAAAGGTCGGTGTACCTTGCCGTCCTTGCCGTCCTTGCCTCCCTGGTTGGGAGCATTGCCCCCCAGGCCAGACTGTTGATTGCCCATTCAGACGGGTGGAGAGACGACGAAGGTGCAATGAGGGTGATGAAAGCGATGAAGGTGATGAAGGCGATGAAGTGATGAAGGTGATGAAGGCGATGAAGTGATGAAGGTGATGAAGGCGATGAAGGCGAGAAGATGATGGATGGGTTGACGCAGATGGCGAGGCGTCAGTGACGCGAGCGCGGCAATTGCCTGGCTGTCGCTAACTCCGCCTAATTGCGCACATCGGATATCCATCTCCGCCAGCTAGCCAGCCACCTGCTCGTAAACGACATCATAATTATATGCTCGATAGTTCATCTACGGTCTAGCTTCAGCTTGGCAGTGTTTATTCAAAAGCTTCCATGCCGTAATTGAAGACACCATGTCATGCTCCGCCATGCACCAGCAGGGTATCATTTCCGCAAGTCAAACGTAGAGTCATTCTGACGTAGGTTTATCACAACCAATGCGACCGAGCAACTCCTTCCGGTCGCTGCCACCGAGGATGTTGACGCCAGAAGAGTGGCCCTTTTCCTTCTTGCGCCGTCCCAATGCGGCCGTAGCACCATTGGTGGACTTGCTCCTGATGGGAGGCACAAAGTGCGTATCTGTGCTGAGCACGTCTTCCTCCAGTAGCTGAACGGGAGCGGCGGCCGCCGACGGATGCAGACCGGCAGGCTGGTCAGTGGCAAGATCCGTGTCCTCGTCCTCGTCGTCCGAACGGACATCATCAGCGCCGATGCCGGTGATGACCTTGTATGCAACCCTGATGATCATGCCAAACCAGATGAGGAGCACGACCTGCAAGGCAAGAAGCATGGTCAAGAAGGACCACTTGATGTTGTCGTTCCAGCAGATCAATCCTTCCGGGTCTCTAAATGGTAGTGTCAGATGCTCCCAATCATCTGGCGTTTCAGATGGGCCTTGCAGGTTTCCGTCGCCGCCTGAATAGCATCCGTACGTGATCTCCTCCGGGATGTGCACATACACAGACCAGCAAATGCACATATACGCCACGTGTCGCAGCGCAAACCAGCCGACCATGAAGGCGCCAAAGGCGACATCGCAGAGCACCTGAAAGCCCATGTACTTGAGTAGCTTGGCAAAGGACAGCTGAACGTCGACAAAGTCCATAAGGACCAGAATAAGGTTGCCGACCTTGGTTTGATGGTAGCCGTAGGAGCCGAAGATGAGTGCACAGGTGATGATGTGGTGAGTGAACATTTGCACATAGTCTTTGCGCCGTTCTTCAATGTTGACCACGACAATCTGCTGCAGCCAGAAGGCGAACTGGACCAGATAGTACCACTTGACCAGTCCATCCAGTTCCCTGGTTGGCCAATTCCACCACAGCGCACGCAGGTTAAGGAAGTAGTCTGAGTGGGAGTAGATATACAAGCCTACGCAGCATGATGAGCCCGAGTACAGCACGATCCAGGCTTGTTCGGCGAACCGAACCTTGGCCTTCTGCTTGCTGATTCCGAGAGTGGCAGCGAGTGGACTCAGAAAGTAGTCCATGACCGCGCATCGTGCTCCAGTGAAAACAATGATCCAGTAGAAGACAAAGAAGATGTCGTCCCAGCCAAGAGCAAAGGTCCCCCTGGCCGCGTTATAGTAGGAAATCCGGAAGAACTTGGAGGTGTGGTGCTGGACCGGCTCATACAACGCATGGACGGCGAAGAGCATGGAGATGAGGGTGACGGAAATGCCTGTGGTCGTGTTAGCTACGTTTGCCCTGGTCGATCTGCTCGACACGGTCCGTACTGATCTGGTGGAGCACTATCCAGGTGCAGGCCAGAGCGATGCTGCTCCTCTCTGTACCTTGCTGGCGCCATCGAGGAAACGCCGTCTTCTGCGAGGGGGCATCGTGCTGCCGAGCCTCAGGAATATGGGCGAGATACTGCTGCTGCTCCTGGTCAGATGCCCGTCGAGGCTGCAGGGCTGCGGCATCCTTGGTGCTGGTCGCCATAGCGTCGACGACGGGTGTGAGAGGACCGGCTGTTCACTACTGACAGCAGCCTCTGGCCACGGCCCGCTTCCGGGAAAAGAGGCTGGGGTTGCGGCAAGTCGGCTCAGCGAGTGCGTGCGTCCAGCGCATGTGCAGTTAGTTGGCTTTTAGGGCCGTCAAGCGAGCGACATAGGGGGCAGAGGATACGGCTCTCCTAGTGGCAGGCAATCAAACACCAGAGCCTTTTTAGAGCCAGTCGAAGCACTACGAGCCATGGGTGCGAGGTTGGCAACGCCCACATTGCTATTTGGTCACCGCCTCGTGCCAAGACGCGGCCAATTCGGAGCTCGAAAAAGGTTGGTGGTCCAAGCTTCCCTCACGGTGCCGTACCGCTGTAAGGGGCTCTTCAGCCTCAGGTGTTTGCAGAGTTCTGCAAAGTTTGCGAGGGAATAAGGAAGCTGAAGACGGTGCTGATTGCCCCAGTGGTCTTACTTTTGGTTTTGGCAGTGTCTCAGGACTACCGGTACTGCGCGATGCGGAGATGATGCTCCGTCATGGCTTAGCTCTGCTCAGAGTACATAGCATAGAGTAGCAACACCCCTATTGAACCTGCTACGGGGTGCTGTCACCTGGCGCGCGCTGTCCAACCCGCCACAGACCATACGGCTCTTTGCACGCTTTCCAGAGCTTAATGGTGCCATCCTCGCTCCCCGTTGCAAAGATCTTGCCGTCGGGCGAAAACATCGTCGACCAAATCGGGCCATGGTGTCCTTTCAGCACCTCGATCTGCTTCTGAGGCTCTAGATCCCACACCCGCACCCATGTGTCTTTCATGCCCCCAGTCACAACTCTTCCCGTGGGCGGATGGACTGCTACACTTGCAATATCATGGTCAAAGTTCATCTGCTTGATCACCTCGCCGGGTCTTCCGGCGTCAAAGAGGATGGCCGAATGACCTGCGGCCACACTGAGAACGCCCGGGTCGGTATCCTCAAACTTGTTCGTGCTCAGCTCACAAGATGTGATGTCTCGCTCCGTCTTGTACTGCGTGATCGCTCGCTGGCTGCGCAGATCATACCACCGGAGTGTCTTGTCGTCTGCTGCTGTTGTCAGGATGTTGAAGTCGACATTCCACACAATTGACTTGATGCTGGCCGTGTGCTCCCCTGCTCCCACCTCGATTCCGTCCTTGGGCGTAAGTGTAGTTGGCGTTCGGCCACCCTCTCCATCCGTCTCGCTGGGAGGTGCCTCCGACGATCCTTTTCCCAGGTCCCAGAGACGAAGCTTCTTCTCCTGCCCACCAGTGGCCACTATTGGCGGCGTCTTCTGAATTGGAAATGAGACTGCTTTGACAATATGATCGTGCTGGAGAATCTGCTGACACTCTCCCGTCTGGGGATCCCATATTCGCGCCGTAAAGTCTGCTGATCCCGTTGCCGCAACGGTCGCGTCTGAAGACAATCTTGACGACCACACAGCGCCTTTGTGGCCAATGAAGGTTCCTATCCAGTCACCGGTCATGCCGTCTCGCAGCTGAGGATTATTATCTTAAACTGTAAGCGACATGCATTCTCATACATGCCAATCTACTTGCCTTTGCATGCTGAAATCAGATAGTACTGCTCGCCATCCACAATCGACGAAAAGCTGAGATGAGTAATCGGTCTTGAATGGCCGTGACAGGTCAAAGGAACGACACGAGGAAAATCTAAGTCGGTCAATATGAAGCAGTTGCCCGACCGAGACACAATTACCAGATGACATAGCGACAGTAGAAAGATCAGAAAATCCAGATGCAAGCCCCATCAGACACCCCGACAGTCTCCTAGGAACAGCCGAGTATATCCACAAACGCTCCTCGCTCAGACTCACAACTTTGACAGGAGAATTAGAGAGCGAAAAGGCTCGATTTAATTGCAAAATGATGAATGATTCTTGGTTGCATGTCACTATTGCATCTCAGACAATACCGGTAGAATGAACCATAACATGCCAGCACTAGTTAGTCAGCCATTCTAACTTTGACTTAATTCTCACTTTCCCTAAGATGGCTAGCTTGGCATAGAAGCACTTTTATCTTCACCTCCCCTTCGCAAGATATGATAAACATCAGTTTCTTAAAGACATATTGACATTGTGTACCCAAGCTATTAAGCTACAGGCCTCTATTATGATATTGTTTTCCTTGCAGTGCAAATCACACCTAGATGTGTCACGTTCCTGTACTAATAATGTTCAGGGTCTTAATCTTGAGCTAACCACTGTCTGTACGCCTTTGTCACTGAGCAGCGGGCATAACTTGAACGCGACATAGATGATATAATGTTGCCAGGCAACCCACGTCCCGGCCTACAAGGACAACTTGTACCTGTTTCTACTGTTGTTGAGAATTTTGCCATTTCATGTCCTTATTGTCTTGCGCAAACTGCTCTGCACTAGTGCGGTCTGTCTTCTGTCCGTCTGTCCGTCTGTCCGTCTGTCAAGCAGGATCTCTCTTTGCTTGACATCCCTTTGACCCTTTTTGCCCTTTTTTGCACAATGCCCATCTTCAAAAGCCTTCAGCAGAAACTGTGTGGCCGAACACCTGATGCCCATGACGCCAAAGCTGAACAGCAAGTGTCTGCCTCCCACGCGAGTACTGACAACATTGAGGTACCTGCTGCCAGCCATCAGACTCCACCGCCTCCACCACCCCCACAGACTCATCTCCACTATATTCGTACTCAGTGGACAGAAAACAGCACGGCCGCTGACACCATCGACTCCGAGGACCTCCGCGAGAGCCCCAACGGGCCCGCTCACATCGTCGACAACCTGAACGTCCAGGAGCTCGAATCAGAGATGTCACACACTGATGAATCAGTCTACCACATGAGGAGCGCACAATTCCCGACCCTGCAGCCGCCGCCACCATCGCCTGCCCTGCAGCTGCCTCACCCCCTTGCCAAGAGCAACGAAACCACCACCACCAAGCCCGCCATGCCACCCAAGTCCCACCCCAAGCGTTACAACCCCCCTTTCTCCGGCGACTCTGACGACTCTGACGACTCAGAATGGCGAGTCAGCGCCGCTCGCTTGCACAAGCGAAGTGCCTCGCTCCGCAACCTCGGTGCCACACACCTCCGCGACCGCCACTACCCGCAGACGCGCCTGACCACACCTCAGCAAGCCCTGCTGGCCACGTTGCAGCAAGCAAATGTCGACCTGCGCGCGCTGGAGCTGGAGAACGACGCAGTCATGGACGGCGTGCGCATGGTGCGGCGGCGCGCCAACATGCTGCAGGGTGAGCTGACTCTGCGCCGCATCCGGAACGAGCGGACCAAGACGTCCATGGACGAGCTGCGGGCCGAGATCAGCCGCCAGCGCACCGAGCTCAATGAGGAGAGGAAGCAGATAGAGGCCAACCTCGAGCACTTCCGCCGTTCGCAGCGTCAGCCCTGAAAGGAAAGGGGAATATTACCATGGGGCAGGCGTCGTGTCTTATCACGCTATGTGTTTTAGGTTCAAATATGGCCAGGCCACTCTAGGGAGGAGTAGACGAAGGAGTGGAGGGCACTAATAGCGGTAGCAGTGAGTCATCTAGTAGAGAGCTAATGAGGCCGTGCTGAGGCTGTTCCTGAAAGACAGCCCAACAAGTAGATATAATAGTTGACCACTAAAAAACAGGCTTGGATGGCCTCGTTTGATTCGCTTCTATCAATCAATGCTCCCTGCTCAATGCGCAATGCCCAATACCCAATGCCCGTTACTCAATACTTTGGCTTGAATAGGAGCAGCTTCAACTGGTCCACAACGTTGGCCTCAATCCCCAGCAGTTCGTAGATGTACTTGAGGATAATGCCAAACGTATCAGGCACCCCCATGTGCTTCTTGCCCTTGGCCGTCCGCGCCGCCTTGGGTTGCCCGTTTTCCAGCTCGTCGAACAGATTGTCGATTGGGAAGATCTCGTCGTCAGTGCCGTTCACCAGCAACACCGTGGTTCTCGGCTTCTGTATTGTCCTGTCGTTGAATAGCGAGTACTTGGGTACCGCCTTGATGAAGCTCTCGAGGTCGGAGTAGAATGGATGGTAGCCGTCGACGAACCTAAACAAGCGGGGCGGGTAGCATGACGCTGAAGAGACATTTTTTGGTTCAATCGCAGGAAAACGAGACTCAATTGATATCTATTGCTTTTCAGCTTCCGATTCCGACCGAAAGATGCCTGTATAGCCCATACTGTTGCTTAGGAGTGGGGATATCACTAACTTATCTTGCCTGCCTAACATGCTATTGCATGTCAAGAATTAACGCTCCATGAACCAAGGTAGCCTGTCCCTCTTAATGTGACAACTACAAGCAGATAGGAGATATTTGCTTTGTAAATTTTTTTCCTATCATATTGAACCTCACAGCCTATATCTGTGCAGAGATACCTTCGCAAAAAAGGAACAAAGTATGGGCAGTTTCACAACATACAGCCAAGTATGGAACAACAGTGCAATAGCCTGACAGCGCTCCTGCAACAGCACACACACCTGCCACAATTCTGATTAATTAAGGAGAAGATGATCAAGATGAAAATGAAAAACCAACAACTATCTTCAGCATTGCTAATGACAACAGCAGCATCATGGAACAACAGTCCAGCCAGGACACGCAAAAACTATAAATCTTCCAACACTGCTTCCGCGCGCGTAGAGTGAAGAGCACCGCTGGCATCATTCCTCCTAGACCCTAGGTGGAAAAGAAGGCGGAACAGGAAAGTGGTCCGGCTTGAGCGCGAGTTGAAAATTGCTAAGAGGGAGCAGCAGGGGCTGTTGACCAAGTTTGAGGAGCTGGTCCTATAAGTACGAGTGGAGGCGGGGTCGCGGCCGCTGCGGCGAGAGACAGTTGGACTGCCGCTGGAGACCGACAAAAGAGACATCCGGTTGCCTAGTGGGCTGAGTGGTTTATGAGGCCGTTGGGAGATGTTGACGGCGTTGATCTGAAAAAGACAAAGAAGCACGGGAAGAAGCCTGCGCGGCATCTTGTATCAGGTGCATTGAAATTTGGGGGTTCGGAGTGAGCTCAGACGAGGAGCGTTTAAAGATCTCTCTCAGTTTTGGTACTGGTCGGGTTTGGGTCGATGGTGATGGTCGATATGCCATCTGGTGAATGGTAAGCTCAAACTGACTGAATGGTAGGTCGACCCGGGCACGCATATAACTGATATTGACGACTTGATGAAAGAATGAATTCATGGCCCAAAGCGTTGACGTAAATAATGTAAGAAATGACGACTGAATTTCTTGAGAGTTAGATGGAATTCAATAATATTGCATCGCATCGCATCGCATCGCATCATTTTCACCATCTCCTCAGTCGAATTGAGGGGGCATAAAATCCCAAGGTTTCCAGTCAATCTCACAGCGCGTGCCATTCTTCGGCAAGGAACCGTGATTAAAGAAGTCGCTAATGGCGCTCCAGGTACACTTGCTCGGAATGTTGACACCACTGCAATGGCCCGGAGCATTCTGTACCAAGAATTTCGAACCCTCATGCTGCTTGGCCATGTTGACTGCATTTCTCAGTGGCGTGACGGGGTCGGCAGTGTTTCCGATGAACAGGATTGGTGATGAGCGGCCGTCGTTCTGGTAGTCTTGCAGCCTTGAGCCGAAGGGGCCGGTGAAGCGATTTCGGTCGGCGGGCCGTTGTGTTTTGGGCCAGTGGCGGCACAATAGCGTGATTTGAGACCAGTTGGGGCCGACGAGGGCGCTCTGATTCTTAAGCTTGGCGACATAGTTGAGGAAGTCGGCCTTTGTGTCGGACGTGATGTCGTCGCCATCTCCACATAGAATTGCGGTCGAGGCTTCAAGCCCATGCGGATAACCTGGTGGGTAGGGAAAGGTGCTATTGTTGAACGGGTCCAGAATATTGTAGTTGTGGAGAAGCGGGGAGAAGGACGAGGAGGAGAGGTTGGTATGACCAACCATGAAGGCGTCGTAGTCGCCTTTCATCACTTGCTGCATGCCAACAGCAAGATTAGGCCACAACTGGTACGGTGCGTACGATGCATAGTGCATGGCTGTTTGGAAGAGGGAGTAGGTGAGGAGATAGATTCTGCCATCGTATACCACGGAAAGTGGATTGTCCTTTAGGAAGTCTGTGAACAGTGTGAATTTCGCCTGCATGTCAGATGCGCTCTGAAAACGGACATTGTAAAGCGCACATGCTGATCCCGCTTCAAAGCACCATTGAAAGAAAAAGTCCCAGACGCGGTCATTATCTTGGAGATTGGTCAACCATCCCGAGGCAGAGTAGTCAGCAGCGTCAACAACTCCATCTAGGATTATGTGGCCAATGCGGTTTGGAAACATCGAGGCAAAGGTGTTTCCCAGCAAGGTGCCATAAGAGAAGCCCCAGTAGTTGAGGAGTGGTACTCTAGAATTCAACAGAACTGTTTGATCACGGTGTGCCGCATTCTGCAAAGAAGCAGGAGTGGTGGCATTCTTCAGTTCCTCATCGATCGCCTCGGTGAGCTTGACCATGTCGTGCGCGACCTGCGCAGTGCTCACATACTGTCTGATGTTCGAGCCATCAGGGAATACCCCAAGGTTAGTCTTGTCGCACAAGTTCGAAAGACCTTGAGCAAGCGCCCATTTGACGTTCAACGAGAAGGGTCCGTCATCTGCACTACCTGCATCGTTGTTGTGAGTACCCCATACTTCACGGTCCTCATCCAGACCGAAACATGTTGTCGATGGCGTTGTGTACTTGGTGCCTCGTGGATCAAAAGACAAGATCTCGAAATGCTTCTCGCTATCCACGATCTCCTGGATGCCTTTAGCGGACCACCGCAAGAGGTCAACACCCGAACCTGAAGGCCCACCAGGGTTGAGCACTATCGTGCCGCCAAACCTGGGATCGGACTGGTTTACCTTTGCGGGGAGTCTCGCCACTGCTAGCGCGACCTCCTGCCACGACTCCGAGCCGGGACGAGTCCAGTCCAGGGGCACGAGCAATCTGGCACATTCTAGTCCGTCATAGCAAGGCGTATAGCGCAGCGTCCATTGTGGTTCGATAGCGGTCCAACTGAATGTTTTGAGTAGCGTTGTGTCCGAACTCGAGGGCCACGGTGGAACGAAGGAGTCGGCTTTAGAACTAAGCAGCAGAAACACCAGTAAAGAGTCCCCGCGGCAGGAAAGCCATCTCGTTTTCATGTTCACGATCTTTGTCGTTGATAGGTCGGCTCATTACGGAACAGGATTCAAAAGGAAGTGGGACTCATTGAAACAGCGTTCGAGTGTATGCCACAAACCGGGTGGTAATTATAATAGAATTTGGGTATTTTGTGGATTCGGGACTTTCGAGACAGACACATCAGACAGATGTGGATCTTATTATATCTGTCCTTCAACACTACTCAGATACTGTTATTATTAGAGTCAGAGATGAGGGATAATGAAGACGTAGATTTAGCGTCGGTCAGCTCCGAAACACATTCTCTCATCCGTTTATTCAATCCTCGTTCATACCAACGGCGTATAAACAGCACAGGTCAGTCAGCCCCTCTCTGCCTTGCCTTTTGTTGCCAAGAATGTCCTGCGAGGCCTGTCGGTTGATATACACCCTCCAGCCTCAAGTCCAACCCACAGGATGGTCCCGTGACGACGACACCTATGTCCAGACACACCATGAGGATATCTCGGGTCTCTGCAGAGCCGCCTTGGGCGGGTGCCGTACTTGTACCGATCTGTGGGGTCACTTCTTCCGGACCAAGACACCCGAGGAGTATGCTGAACAGCCGTATTTCGTCACCAATGGAATCTTTATTCACGCCTACCAACATTCGGGCACCCAATACCGCTTCCTCGACCCCGGTGAAGTCTTAGATGCTTCCATTGTGCCCGGTACCTATGTAGTGGAGTTCTCTCTCAACTCACCCGTGGCTAATGGCGCCGAGAATAAGCGCGTGGCCTTTCAGAGCTTCGATGCTGACGACGAGCTTGAGGACACCATGTATGTCAAAACACCCAGCCGTGTGATTTCGACAGGCCTGCAGCATGGCATGAGGGTTGTTGCCCCTAGCAAGCATGTCCAGGTCACGACACGATGGAGCCTTGTAGAGCGGTGGATATCAAACTGTGTTAACTCGCACCCCACATGTAGGCAGAGGCGCCGCTCACCCAGCTTCCTGCCCACACGGCTCCTTCATATCCCCTTTGGACCTATGCCTCCAGACCCGTGCTACCGGCTTGTCGACACGCGGTCACAGCCACTGGGCTGGCTAGGCCACTCTTACCTCACGCTGAGCCACATCTGGGGAACCAACTTCGAACGCCGATGGGAGACGAGGCTGGAGAACCTCCCCGATCGGCTTGCTGTTGGAGTACGACGAGAGGATCTCTCCTTGACCTTTCGAGATGCAGTGGATGTCGCTGCAAGGCTCCAGGTACCATTTTTGTGGATAGATAGCCTTTGTATCGTCCAGAATGACGACAACGACAAGCAGCGCGAAATATCAGCCATGCAGAACATTTATTCTAACGCCCTTATCAACCTGTCAGCCACATCTGCCGATAACAGCAATGGTGGCCTCACGAGTTCGTATGAAATACACCCCCGCATTCTTTGGACGTACTGGGGCGAGAACGGTACACCACGGCGTTACCGGGTGATCGACCTCTCCTTCTGGCGCCGCCGGGTGATGGAAACAGCCATCAACTTTCGCGGTTGGGTGTTACAAGAACGTGTACTTGCCCCGCGTGTACTACACTTTGGCTTTGACCAGTTGCTGTGGGAGTGCTGTGACCTGGCGGCTGCAGAGGAGTTTCCTCGCGGCATCCCTTCAACATTCTTCGGCAGCCACCCTAATTTCAAGCAGAGGGCAAGCATTCTCCTGCAGTCAGAGTTAGACCCGTCGTCTGGTGCAAATGACTGCTTGGGTGTTACGGCGGCCACATATTACAGGTTCCATAATATGTGGCAGCGGTTGGTGGAGCTGTATGGAGACAGCGAGCTGACGAAGCCGGAAGATAAGCTGCCAGCCATCTCTGGGCTTGCTCGTGCCATACATAAACAACTTGGCGGTGATGTGTATATTGCCGGCTTGTGGCGAAGAAGCCTTGTCAGCGATCTTCTCTGGAGGGTTAACAGCGCGCGTCGCCGGATTCGTGGAACAACGCCTGATGGTCCATATGAGAAGACTTGGGACACCGCTCAGCAGGCAGTCTCCTACCGCGCCCCATCGTGGTCATGGGCATCGGTAGACGCCGAGCTGATTACCTCGGCGTTTCTTGATTTTAGCGCCCCGCCGATGCCGCTGGGTGACGAGGTGGTCTGCATAGGTCGGCAATTGGCGGTCATATTGGAGGCCATAGCGATTCCGCTTATCCCTGATGATCCTTTTGGCCAGATCCGAGGGGGCAGGCTCGTTATCTACGGTCAGATGCACCGGTTGGGGGCGGATCGTACTATTTATACGCCGATGGCTGTCTTACGCGCCACCGGGAATCCGGTCTTCGATGCTCTCGATTACCCGGTGGCATGGGATCTATATGACGAGGCATACTTCTTCCCGCTCGCTATCAGACGGTGGCACATTCTACCTGGGAAGGCCAAGTCCGATATAAACATCAAGGCCAAGAAGCTGGTCAAGAATACTGACCAAGAGTGGGACGCTAAGGTGGAGAGAGCCCGGGCCAAGGGGTTTGCGGTCAATGCCAACGGCAATTGGGACACAGTAGAGGGTCTAGTTATCTGCCCGATTCAGGACCGTACAGCTTTCCGGCGATTTGGCTACATGGAAATGAATATTCCTGATTTCCTGCACCTGGAAGCTTATGCAGGGGCGCCTGAGTTCCATCCAGAAGAAGCCTCTACGGCGAGCAATCAGGCCCGCTTCACGGCCGACGACGCAGCCGCACAGGGCAATGTGGTTACTGGCGTTGTAGAGATCGTATAATAAAGCTCCAAGACATGTTTGCCGCGTAGCTGTAGGTTGCGTATATGATTATTTCCAACTCTGGATATCTAGAACTAATACCACGGCTCCAAGTCTGGTGCATGACAGCTTGAGACAGCACTATGGAAAGGCAATGTGGTCCTGGACAGCGATGGTAAGAGACGACTCCAGCGACTCGGACTCCCGACTCGACTCATTGGGGGCTAAAATAACAAATTATGATTGGCTATATTAACTTATTGTATTATTAATGTTCCGTGATATAATTATCCCAAAGCTTCTTCGGAACGTACGCGCCAGGATAGGTAGGTGGCCGTGCCTTGCCACGTGACCATTCACGTGAGATGTGGGTCCCACGCAACCTTCTCAATTCATCCGCCATCCACTCTTGTAGAAAGAAGAGCAAGACAGAATAGAGCACCCACAATAGACAGTATTGTTGTTGCCCTCTCCTCTCCCTGCTAGCAGGACCCTATGTAACCTACAGCTTCAGACATTAGAATGCCCTCAAACATTGTTGCTGTCGTTCAACTCCCTGCATCTGTCAGTGACCTCTTTTGACTGCAAGCTCTTTGACTGCAAGAAGACTCTCTCAAGATATGCAGAGATGGCAGGAATTGATAGAGTATCAAAAGCCCATTAGCTAAGTGAGGGAATGTCACTTCGATGCTACCAGCAGAATAGATTTTCAATCCTGCAGAGTGACGCGCTTATTAATATGTCTAGAAAAGTTGTCCTCCTCGGTCTGTAGCAATAAGCCGCTGATTTGAGCAATGAACACAGAAAGAAGGATTTCAGGCGTTGATAGGTCTCTGTAGGTGAATATTGCTGGTCTTTATTCTCTCAAATACTACAGTTAATCTTAATATTAGGCCAGCATGCCTGTAAACAGGGTCAGATAATGAGAACTAAAGGAAATCGGGAGTCAGAAGGGCGAGGAAGAGGAAAATGAGAGGGAGAGAGGGACAGTGAATTGAGATAGCAGTTAGTAGATAATTATAGGCTGCCTAATAAGAAGCTCTTGAGGGCAGTGTTGCCAAGGCCTCAGCACATGACGTGTCCATCTCGGCATGTGACATGATGATGTTGATATGACCATCACAAATTGTCCAAGATGTTGGTAAAACCGCAGGATGATCGTCCAAGTATCAAAGGTAATGAAGGTGTGGTGAAAATACGAATAACTGAAATTGAAACTCAGACGGAATAGGGTACCGTAAAGGGGAGGAGTGACATCAGCGAAGAGACCACTTGACGATCTATCCGCCGGTTTCGATAATCACTATTCAGCTGGAGGCTCAACTATTACTCAAGCACATGTAGTAAGTTAGGTATGACTGCGCGCAGTGGCCTCGTGGCTGTCGGACAGCCTGGCTCTAGGTCTGTCAGTTCTTGATTACAACAATGTCATCGCCACAGCAGTTTGTGGCCTCTTCTCCACTTCGACCTCGTCAGAAGTCTCAGTTCACATATAAGCACCTGTCCTTGCTTGCGCAATCTTCCACATCGTGTCCACTCCGCTGCATCGCGCTGATAGACTACGATGCCTTCTACGCGCAATGTGAATTGGTGCGCCTCGGCCTGGCGGAAGACCAGCCACTCGCGGTGCAGCAATGGCAAGGATTGATTGCAATCAACTATCCAGCCCGTGCCTTTGACCTGAGCAGACATGCGACTGTGCATGAAGCAAAGCAGAAATGCCCACATATTGTCTTGCAACATGTGGCGACATGGAGGGAGGGTGATAACAAGTGGGCGTACCGGGACGATGCTTCCAAGCATATCCAGACGGACAAGGTCAGTTTGGATCCATACAGGCTAGAGTCGCGAAAGAGCCTGGCTTTGGTCAAGGAGGTCCTACCCCTGGCCCCCGTGCAGCGAGTGGAGAAGGCGAGCATTGATGAGGTGTTTCTCGATCTGTCAGCACAGATCCATGGCATTCTCCTCAAACGCTATCCGGAGCTTAGGACTGCACCATACGATGATCCGTCTGAGCACCTACCTCTGCCGCCAGACACGGCGTTGAACTGGGAAGCCGATGCCTTGGTTGACTTGGACAAGGATCAAACTGAAGACGACAACCCCGACTGGGACGATGTTGTGATGAACATCGGATCCGAGATAGTTCGCGGCGTGCGCCATGCGATCCGCGAGCGGCTGAAGTACACTTGCTCGGCGGGGATCTCACGGAACAAGATGATGGCAAAGCTGGGGGCTGGGTACAAGAAGCCCAACCAGCAGACCATCGTGCGCAACCGGGCGGTCCAGCACTTCCTATCCGGCTTCAAATTCACCAAGATCCGCAACTTGGGCGGCAAGCTGGGCGACCAGGTTGTTGAAGCGTTCAACACCGATACAGTGGAGGATCTTCTCAAGATCCCTATCGAGATGCTGAGGAGCAAGTTTGGCGACGACAATGGCGGCTGGATCTACGGCGTCATTCGAGGCGAGGACAAATCCGAAGTAGTCTCGCGCACAGCCATCAAATCGATGTTGAGTGCTAAATCGTTCCGTCCAAGCGTCAACAACTTCGAGCAAGCCGTCAAGTGGCTCAGAATCTTCGTGGCCGATATCTATGGACGGCTGGTGGAAGAAGGCGTGCTCGAAAACAAGCGTAGACCAAAGACAGTGACTCTGCACCATCGCCAGGGCAGTCAAACGAGGTCAAAGCAGTTGCCCATTCCGACAGGCAAGATAATCGACGAAGCGACGTTGTTCGGACTAGCCAAGACCTTGATGGGCCAATTCGCGGTGGACGGACGGGCGTGGCCTTGCGCAAACCTAAGCTTAAGTGTCGGCGGTTTCGAAGAAGGTGTGAGTGGCAATCGTGAAATTGGGTCCTTCCTTGTTAGGAGCGAAGACATCAAGACTACAGTGCCAGAAGACAACAGCCATCCGGCAACAAAGAAGAGGAGACGAGCCGATGAGTCCGATGGCATTGCGAGGTTTTTCAGGAGTGAACATGGAGCTAAGCACGAGCAGGACGACGATGGGGCAGCTGACCTTGCGGTGGAAAGGGAAGATGCCGATGAAGGGGCGATGCATGCAGCCGAAGCACCGCTGCACCAAACCGACATTGCATCGTACGTCTGTACCGATTGCAGGAAGGACATTCCAGAGGCCGAGCGGGAGGAGCACCAGGATTGGCATTTTGCCAAATCGCTGCAGGCGCAGGGCTCGCCATCGAAGCCCAGCCCGCGTCCTTCCGGCCCAACCAACAGCAGACCACCAGGGAGCAGGACAGCGAGGGGCAAGCGTGGGCGAGGAGGCGGAACGAAGGCAGAGAAGGGCCAGAGTAGGCTTGCGTTTGGGCAGTAGACCATCAAAAGTGGGAAAGTGCTAACCATGTCTCATCACTAATTTGCACTGTCATCCAAGGGGAATGCTTCTATTTGGACCACACGCCATAAAGGCTCTGCCAGTTAACAAGCTCCTTTGTCAAGGTCTCCATCATCTCCACGCTTCCCATTATTCGGAATTCGGCGTCATCCCTTAGCCTGACCTTGCCATTCACCCCATCTACTGCCCCCTCTTGCTTATCAGATCCTTCTCTGTCATGACCGGATGTATGCTTGGCCTCGGTCGCTGCCTGAACCGCTTTCACAAGTCCAGTGACTGGAAGCGCTTGTCCTTTGCCACTACCATGGCTGTTTGGTGTGTCTTTGCCGGAGTTGGACGTGTTTGTGCTTGCTTTGGTCTGCATCTGCCCGACAAACTCAAGGATGGCAGCAACACGTCGCTTCATTTCGTTCATGCTCGTCCTCGCTGGGTGGGTCTTGGCCTTTGACTGCCTGCCCGACCCGCCGACAAAGCCGTTCGGCTTGGCGCCGACACCGTGGTGGTTGCCATCCGAGTGACCGCCACTGGGTGAGTGGTCAACGCCGTTTCTGTCGTGGGACATGTCTCTCATTGGCGTTTCCGAATCCACATCGCGATCTCTTGTGTACTGATTACGGCCAAGTCGGCCGCGGCGGCCCGTCGTTAGGCGAGACACTGCTGTCTTTTTCTTATTCTGGGAGAGGGAGGGAGATGTCGACCCGGTGCGGGCTGCAACTTTGGCTTTGTTGTGGGGCGCTTTTGACGGAGACAATGATGGTGTTGGCGGTGGAGAGTCTGCAAGGAGGAATATTAGCAAAGACACTGACATCAATGGAGTCGAGTGTGCTACCTTCGCCCCGCCGCCGCTCCGACCGAGCATTCCTCCTGTTGGCGGCTTCGACCTTTGCAGCGGCGGCATCTGCCTTGACCTTGTCGCGTATCTCCTTTTCTCGGCTGTTCCTGGCTGCGGCACCCCTAAGGTTCGCCTTGGCCTTGGAAGCCGGCTCGGCTGCACCAGGGCTCTGGCTGCGATCTTTTGAGCTGCCTGAGCTCGAAGATGTGCGTTGGCGCTTCATTACCTGCTTGGAACTGTACCACATCAGCATTGCAACCATGGTGTGGATTGTGTATCCTCATACTCATCATCCTCTCGCGTCCTCTTGCCTAGGGTGCCAGTGCCAGTGCCAATGCCAGTGCCAGTGCCAATGCCAGTGCCAGTACCAGTACCGGTGCCGGTGCCAGTGCCGGTGCCAGTGCCGGTGCCAGTGCCGGTGCCAGTACCAGTGCCGGTGCCAGTGCCAGTGCCGTCATGCTTGCTCTCCTCGATTGCTCGTCGGAGCATCTCGTCTTCGTCGTAGGCGCCTCGGCTGTTCATTGTTGCCCGCCTCTTAGTCGGCTCACTGTTCTTACTGACTTTGCTGGTCTTGCGTTGCTCGGACGTGGCTGAGGAGGAGCGGGAGGGCTCGTCTGGGTCGAGAACGGGGCGGTAGAGCGAGATTTTCGATCTGCGAGGTATTAGCAGGCAGTGGATAAGTGGCCAGTGAAGAGCCCATACCCGTTGGCACCGCGGATCAGCTTGTGGAGCTCTGGCTTGCACTGCTCGCAGTAGTACTCATCCGGCAGCGTGTCCTCGTTAGTAAGACCGACGCAGCCACCGTGCTGCCAGACCGAGCACTTGTCGCAGCAGACGAAGAACGAGCCCAGCTCGTCGCCAAATTCCTCAGGCGCTGCACACTGTTAGTACTTGCGTGCCAGGTGTGGGCCGGGCAGTCCACTACGTACGCTGTCCCTTGACCATCTGGCGGAGGGGGTCGCTCGGCCCCGGGTAGTCAGTCTGGCCACAAATACATCGGGTGACTTCTTCTTCAACAGCATCTTCATCGTCGTCTACCTCCTTCCTCTGCGAACTCTCTTTGGAAGAGTCGTCGACGCCGTTGCGGCGGCTGCGCCGTGGTGGCATGATCGGCTCCGTAGCTTGTGACTCGCTGTCTTCGACGCGCTCTTCGACCGATTCAGAGCGCTGAATGTTGTTCACGTGCTTCAACGTCGAGGAGCTCGTAGATGAGGCTGTCTGCGATGAAGGACGTGGGTTGGCATGAGAGGTGCGAGCTCGGGAGGAGCGTCGCGGCGACATGGAGGGGAGGCAAGAACAAAGAGAGGATGCTGCAATCTAGGCAAAGATGTTAGAAGAATGATAACAAGAGAGAGTTCGCAGTGACCGACAAAGGCGAAGAAGATCTAGGGGGTAGAGGGTGGCGGTTGACAAGGAGGTGGTATCCTTTGGCGCGCAGACAGAGAATGGGAGGCGGGCGGCCGGTCGGCCGTGGCAGGAGCGACCCGGCTTGTTTGAGGGCGAGTCAGAGTGCGTAAAGCGAAGGGCAAGGTCAGAGAGACTGGATGAATCGATCACATTGCGCAAGCAGTGAGTGCGTGAGTGTACAGAGGCAGGACATGGTGAAAGTGAGCAAGATGTGTATGAGTACAAAGCAGCCATCCCAGGCTTTCAGTGCTCAGCCAGTTGTGACTATCATCACCGTGGTGCGGCGTCATTTAGCGTCTTTTGGTCATTGCTTCCCCACTCGTTACTGCTCTCACACCCAATCAGACCGCGTCTTCTCGGCTTCCCCCATTGAGTGTTGTCCCCGAAAGTCTAGGATCGATTGAAGTACGTTCGTCGACGCGGTGACAACTGTCGCAGTGGTAAGATTGACCGGTGCCGGATGCGCATCTGCACTCGTCTGCCGCTCAGAAGTGAGTTGTCTTGAGTGTGCCCGAGGCCAGAGCAAACGCCTTAACCCCACAGTTACTGTACGGTACTCTGAACGCGGTGAGAGAGAGCGCCAATCCGAATTTAGACTAGGCCAGTTTTGACGCGAGGCTGGTATCGATTGGCGATTGGCGTAGTGCGGAAATGTTGCGGCTCATGCTGTGGGCCGGAAAAGGCACCCTGTCGCCCATCTTCCGCCTTGCAGTGCTGATCATAACGCGGCTTCAGCTGTACTATACATGCCTGCTACAGAGTACATTCACACACTGATATACGCTGATGCGGTGAAAGTTCACTTGTTCTCTTGTTGTGACGACAGAATACACTGGTAATACACTGTAAGGCAGCCGTCACGTCGTCTCGTCGTCAATCGTAATGAATACATTCATGACTCTCAGAACGTCGCTCCCGGAGATGGCAACCGGAATCGTTCTGGAGCCTCGGACCCCGGCCGTCCTTTCGGGATCACTGGCGCTCCCGCCTTCCTCCCCATCTCTAATATCTCCTCCTCCTTTCGCGTCGACGAAGATTTCTGTGAACTACGCGTCTGACGTCCTTGAGCTGATGATAGCTCCGGTCCACCGCTTTGCCTGCGTTCACTTCGGATGAGTTTGCTCAGGTTGCTTTCCGCTCGAGTCATCATCATCCCGTCTGCTTCGTCGCTATCGCTGATGACGTCGCTGTTGGATCGCTCGCGCCACCGCAAAGGCTTGGTCGAGTCCTCGGCCGGACTAGATGCTCTCTCCTTGCCTCGCCCCCGGCCGATCACCTCAGGGGCTTCCTCAAACCGAACAATGCTTCCAGTTTTTCTTCCTCTCCCGAGCGCAGCGAGGTCGGTGGCACTTGGCATGTGCCGCTGTGTCTCTGCGAATGTCTTGCGGAAATCCCGCTCGACAAGTGATCCTCTCGCTTCCGGCGTCGCACCGGTGGCGGCCAGTGCAGGTTCGACCTTCTCATCAATGCTCTGCCAGGATGATGCTGAGGGTAAAGTGAAAGTAGCGGCAGCCGCAGGAACTTGGGCTTGTCAGCCCTGCCAACGTTTCTTCGACTCAAACTCACCGCGTATGGTTTTAGCTCCCTCCGCTTGCAAGGTTTCGGGATCAACGGTCGGAACACCTTGTAGATCGGCGCACTTCAGCGCTGGCCGTGACGATAGTGTTGCATTAGGTATACATCTACTCTGACTGGATCGGCGCCGAAGTAACATAGATCGTGTTTTTCCTCGACTGCTTGTGGCAGCTGTCGTAATTCGACCTTTACTATTTGGGTTTCGTCGCAGGCCTGGCCGACTGGCTCCATTTGTCTCTCCTGAGGCACTTGTTCGTCGAACTGGATCATTACGTTCGCGGGGCTGGGCTAATTCCCCGGGATAAGATGGGCCCGGACCGCTGGCTCCGCTAGTCTCCGCTTTTGTTGCTCGAGTGCCCGAGCCGGCCGGACCTCCGCTCGGAACTCCGTCCTGGTCACCAACCTGGAATCTCGAAGCATTCCAACCGACGCTCTCTGACGTCAAGACCTATCCAGATCAGCCACCAAAATGGATCTCTGTCAGGGTTCCCTCCACATACCTGTGCAGGTGTGTTAAATCGATCGGGAAACCGAATGGGCTCAAAAGGTTGAGTGGTTTGACATCGCTGCCACAGCGCTGCAAGCTGGAAGCTGGTGAGGGATTTCGCCTTGTTGGGACTGTTCAGAAGGCGCCAGAAAAGATTCCGCGACCGGACTTGGACGGGGTCGTCATCAAAGTGGCTGGAAGCGGCGTAGGCTTGACAGCTGTCAGGATACTCTCGTCGTGGTGGCCTAGAACTCACTCTTCCAATAAGCGCGAAGCACCCGAGTGCTGGTGAAATCAAAGCCCTCACTAAAAGCTCTGTTGAGATCCGTAGTAGAGATATTGATGAGACTTGATGGCAGGGCTTGACTCATATCCAACTGGATACGTCTCGTGGCTTGTACAGTGTTGTCCTGTTCGTATGGAGGAGAAAAATAAGCAATAAAGTATTTAGGTGCATACCATGGTTAGTATACAGAAATAACGAGCGGAACAGATGACTAATTCTGAAAAGCGGCTGAGATAGACCAATGAGCAGGGCAGGACGTAGAATATCCCTTTGGTCTCTGACGTCGAAGCGGTGAGGGAGATAGAAGGTGTCATGTGGGATTCAAAATTAACTGCCTTGGTCGTAACAGCAGGTTCACCTGTGACGCGGCCCGCTCTGTCGGCTTCCGAAAGTCAAAGATGAGGATTGCAGGTACGGCTTAATAATTCCGTCTGTCCTGTGGGCAATCAGTTTCAGCTAAATCCTAGAACGAGCTAGATGGTAGTTGCAAAAGAAAAACAGCATGTATTCGACGACTTGGATGGGGGGTAACTAAAGGAAACTAAAGTTATTAGGTCCACAACGCTATCAAACTGGGTTTTAATGCTGCAGGAACAAACAGCCAATGTGAGGTGAGTAAGGCGGCCCGACTTGAACACATACGAGGCTAGGCATGGTGAAAGCGGTCGTTTCGCGGGACTGGCACGTGATCTTGAATGGTGCTCTAGGTGGTCACCGCCATTCAAATTCGCAAATTCGCATCACCGGGCGGGATTTGCAACCCTGTTTGCCAGCATTTGCCGGTTGTCATTGCGTGGGATGCGGAGCCGCGAAGCGACCGGGCGGATGTTGCGGGTCAGTTCCGGTTTTGAGAAGCAAGGGACAAATGCAGATGACCGCTCGCCTCTATTTGCAAAACCCGAAAACACGAAGGAGATATGGGTGTCTGGTGCAATACTAGCTAATGAGCGATAAGAAGGGAAGCCAGTGCTGCAGCCAAGTCAAAGCTTATGACCGACGATGTTACCACCCAGCATTCATTTCGTCGACATCGGAAAATTTGGAAGAGCTATCGTGTTCGTGACGCAGCTCCTAAAAGAGGTGGGGGTTTGAGGAGGACAACTAATTGCTTTGGGATGCATAAAACAGGGGCCGTCCCTAGGTTACCGCCTTATTATCCGCCATGTGGAAACCCCCTGTGACATGACAGAAGGCTGGGAGTAAAAGGTACCGTACGATCACATTGAGTTGGCCTGTGATGTTCTTTGTGACCGACTTGTGACGATGCGTACTGCCAATCGTGTTCAAGGTTACAATGGACGCCCAAAAACACCTGCAACCCAAAAGGATCGGTGATCGTGTCGATTCCAGTAGCCACAATGGTATTGAAAGGGATGGCGTAAAGACCTGTCAAGATTCTCCTCTCTATCGAAGACATGCCTCAAGGAGACTCAGTCCTCACCGACTGTGCTCCCCACGGTCATGCCGACCCTTATCACGTCATTGGTCCAGTCCTGGTAAGGTCTATGATTCGAATTTATCTGGTGTCGCCAAGTGCCGCTTTCAGTTTGCCCGACAGAAAGATCTTCTACCCCACTCCAATGACATCTGAATATGCACAAGAACAAGAATATGTAGCGACAAGCTTCATCCCATGTGCTTATGAAGGTTTGTCCGGAGAGACTCCCTAGAGATGGCCATTACCGGAAGTTTGATGCTTTCGCCAAAAGAGAACAGTCCTCGTGGCCTGTTTATTAATATCCTCCTTCAGATCTGTACATGCTCCCAGTTGCAACAGCCTGTCATGTGCCGCCAAGACGCCGGTCGAAGCCCATAATGAAATGTTCGGCAGAAGAATGTCGTCTACGTGCATGTGTAGCCACCATCAACACGGAGGTCTGCTCCTGTGACATATCCTGAAGCGTCGCTCAAGAGGAATGTGACGGCACCCATCAAGTCTGATACACAGGTCAGTGCCTCTTGCATACAAGACGAAAGAGTGCCCTCGGTCTACTCACCCTCAGGCCGGCCAATCTTGCCAACCGGGATCAGACTGGTCCACTTCTTATTCAATTCGGGGTTGTCGTCTAAAATTTTCCTTGTCAGGGCCGTCAGCATGTACCCCGGACTGATACAGTTGACTCTAATCTGTGCATGCGCCCACTCAACCGCCAGGCTCGCAGCGAGATGACGGATGGCCGCTTTAGCAGCGTTGTAGGGCGCTTGCGGCTGCGGAACATTGACGATGGCACCTGACATGCTACCGATCAAGACAATGCTGCCTGGTGCTTTCCGCTCCATCAAATGATTGGCCACAGCTGTGCAGAAAAGGTAGGTCCCATCGACATTCACGGCCCATAATTTCTTCATGCGGTCGTAAGGGTAGTGCTCGGCAGCAAAGTTCTCGGTGAAGCCGGCAGAAGTAACCAAATGGTCCATCTTGCCGTGGGTCTGAAGTATGTCGGCGACGCAGGAAGCCACCGAGTCCGGATTGGCAACATCGGCATAATGGGCAGAGATCTTTGGAGTGCGAAACACGCCAGGCTTCTTGCCATCCCGGAATTTAGCCCGGTCATATTGCTCGGAGCCTGGATTGTCTTGCTTGAAGCTGCGGGCCAATTCTTGAGCCTGGCGCTCGCCCTCTTCCTCTGCTGAGAGTCAGCACCATTGACACCGGCTTGCTGGGTGAAGCAAACTATTCAAATCCACGATGGCGAGGTCGGCGCCACTGTTGACACAAGCTTGGCCCATGACAAGACCCAGGCCTCGTGCACCGCCGGTGACAACGACAGTTCGTCCCTCGAGCGAAAAGCTAGAAAGTGTCCTCTTCAAATGCACACCTACAGGTGTCGTCAGCCATTCCCTTCGGCAGCCTGACGTAGTGCTCACCAACCACCTCGTCCCTGCACGGGCGGCTCTTTGGGAAACTTGGATTGGTCTGGATACTCGACAATAATCTGATTGTTTGTCCTGGAAGCACTGCCCTCATGGGGTCCTGCAGATGTTCCGGTCGCAGCTGTGCTGGATTTGTGATATGGGTCATCCTTGTTCGGCCGTTTGTCAGAGGTCGAGATGGAGCGTATAGTGCATAGAAGCCAAGGACGAGGAGCGACGTTTCCGTGTAGAGCATTCAAGTTAAGGCGGCCAGCCTGGCGAACGATGGTGTTGTAGAACATGGTGATCTTGAAAGGGCTTGGCTATAGTCTCGGGACTCCAATGAGCTCGGGTGTCATCTAACCAGCAGACAGGCGAATGAATCGAGCAATAATGATCTCGCCTCAGTGTTATGCCCTGAGACTTGTGGCGGAGGAGCATTGCAATACGGTAGTGCAATTGAGATTGTTGACGATCAGGGCAAAAATGACAAGCTATAAGCATGACATCAGAGTGGGGAGATTTAGGGGTCAAGGGGCATTCTGTGGGCCCGGAGAGCGTGTTGGAAGCTCTCGGTGTGATTATTACAGTGAGCTAACGATCAACTCCATGCCAAGGCTGTCAACACGTGTGTCAGACTTTCATCGTCGAGAATAGTGTCTGCCAATCGTAAACATCTTCTTCTCCTTTGAGATACTGGTGGAGAAAATGTAAGTGGAGCGGCACGATGATCCGAACCATAGAATGAAGCTTACTACGTCGAAATAAACTGCGGTCTTCATTTTCTCGATGCCGCTGTCCATTTCAGGATTCTCGTGGAAGAAAGCTCCGAAGACGAGGAAAAGGGCTAGCCAGAGAAGTCGAGAATCCATTCCCATACGAAGAGAACCGAGATCGCTCTGCTTTGCTTCCCCGGTGAAATCATCAAAACTGACAGCACCGTAGCAAGCGATGCGGAGCTAACGGCCGTCGCATAGACCTGCATATCAGTCAGTTCAGTCAGGCGGTTCGGGGAGAAGCATACAAACTTGCTGTCTGTATACTTATGCTCCGAAGCAGCCATGCGAAGGGGTGTTGCATAGTACACGATGACAGCCGTTGCTGCAACGATTCGACAGAGTCTGAGGAGAGAATTCACGATTGTCCAACCACGGTCAGATCGTAGATCACGCTTCATGGCCGCTTGGTTGTCCACAATGTACCTTGAGCTTGCGTGGTCTATCTAATATGTCGACGTTAAGTTTCTGTGAAGATGCGAGACCGATACCACGGCCTCCAACGTCTCAACCCTTGATACGGCGTGGCTTCCAGCTGGGCAGAAAAGCTTGGCTACCTGCGAGAGATCAACAGCATAATCGTCAGATCTCTCCTTCCTGCTAGCCCTTTCTGCCGTGCCAACATCACAGTCCCTGATCACGTGGCTGCTTAACCTAGAGAATCTCGTGATGAATGAGTTCTATTTTCTTTGCTTAACCAGATCGATTGAAATAACGATCAACTTTTCATATCCTTCATGATGACCTAGTCTTACTAGCTCTCTCGGAATAAGTTGAATCAGTTCATGCAGTGAGGCCGCAAGGTTCGGTACCATCTACTGGATACAAATATCAGGGGCAGAAGACTTTGAAATGGTCCCTTGCAACCACGAGCTGTATCTACTTGGCGTCGCCGAGATGCTTCTTGAGGATGGCAGGACTTGGTCCAGCGCAGGCTTGATGGCCTTCAGGTCCTCTTTACGCATGTAGCGCGACACGCTAGGGAGCACGAGTAATTGCTTTTCTTTGGAAGCGGCGCGGCCATGAATCTTATGACCATCACAGTAGGCGCCGAAGCAGCTAGGGATGCCGCCAATAACAGCGCTAAAGGGCCGAGTCATGAGTACCTCGGCGTGGTTGAAAGCACTGATGTGGTGCCTTTTCTTGTTCAAAGCAAGGAAAAAGGAGAGGTAATGCGTCATTGGACTAGGATGGGACAGCTGATGACCTGTCAGAACGCGCAAAGACTGGGCTTTGAATCATGGCCGGAAATAGTCCGGTGGTACAGATAATCATTCTTTCAAAGATATTCATGAATGGAGAGAGAGGAGTATGTACAAGGGCTATGCTAGAGCAAAGTATGTATTGACAACTTCGAGGAACCAAGAACGCAGGATCAGAGCCAGGAAAGCGAAACCAAGCAGAACGAGCAACCAGACAGCAAGAAAGAAGCGGCCGACATGAAGCGCACCATAGTAGTGGCTATATCATCGCACGCCGCCGTCGGCTGTCGTTCCTCCGCCCTTGCCAACCGGATCATACGAGCCTGGCATGGGTTGCTTGGTGGGAGGCGGCGGGGGTGCAGGGATGGGAATAGGATCGTCATCGTAGGCATCCAGATCGTCGTCTCCAGGCTGGTCGAGGGGCTGCTGGTCATAGGTCTGTTGATTGATGACATTGTGGGCGGCATTGTTGGCTGCCTTGGCCGCGTTCTTGGTCTGTTTCTTGCCCTTGCGTCCCTTGAGCTTGGCCTTCTCTAGCAGGCGGCGTTTCTCAGCGAGGCGTCTACGCTCTTTGCGGTCCTTAATCTCGTACTGGCGAATGAGGGCGTGCGGAGGTTGGCCAAAGATGCTCTCATACTCACAGAACTCGCAGATCCAGATGTCTTCTGGTGCTGGAGGGTGCTGGATGTTGTCGTACTCTTGCTGCAGCTTTCTCTGGCGTGCTGCCAGAGCATACACATCCCCTCTCCTTCTCCGTGGCTTCTTGCCTTGTGCACTCATTCCTGGAGCGGAAGGTAGTGGTGACTGGCCGGCAGCAGTGTTTGGAAGATTGGGCGTCGTCTGTGTTCCTTGAGTTGCACTCGTCTTGTCGGCTGAAGTATGTGGGGCCAGGTTCGCACCTCTCTGCAGATATTTGGGGCTGTACAGACTCTGCTCCGGAAACTGGACCCCTTTGGCGTTGGTTTCACAGGTGAAAGTGAACTGCGAGTTTGCTGGAGCTTGCTTGGCCTGTTGCTCGAGGACGCCAATGTCATCTTGGCCCTTGCCCAACGGCTTGCGTAGTAGAGCGGTTGCATTGGCGATAGCAGCAGAGATAATGCCCTGATCCTTTGCGTCGTCTGGCGGGGACTGTTAGTACAGGAAGACTAGATCGGTATCAATACGCTCACCTTTTGCCACTGCGGGCATATTTTGATCGTACTTGGACGTGCCGGCTCTGATGTTGGACCCGTTGATAGACGGACCGAGAGGATGGCGAGCATTTGACTTTCGGGCATAGCGACCTCTCCCAGCGCCCTGAACACCGAGGGCGGACGAGTTGTACCGATCTTCTGAGCCGTCGGTGCTGCCAATGCCCAAGTGAGCCAAGTCGTTTGCCAATGCCCCTTGATGAAGGCTCAGGCTCCCTGACGTAGGGATTTTTCGTTTCTTCTTGTTATTTGTGTTCTCAAAGGCCTCATAGCCATCAGGTCCCGATATGCTTGCCTTTGACAGGCTTCCGTATCTTTGATGCCTGGAGGAGCGAGATGATCTTGGAGAGCTGCGGTAAGATGTGGCATGCCGGACAGCAACAGGGCCCTCATCGGCAGAGTCCAACTCATCTCCATCGTCATCGTGGTTACAGTGGTGATGGTGATGACAATGCTCGTAGTCGTGATCGTGGTAATGATCGTGGTCGTCGTACAGATCACCGTTTTGCACCAAGACCTTGCTGTCGTTTACATGTTCTCCATTCTCGCCGTAGTGGGCATAGGACGGCAAGCTGGTCGACGGTAATTCGGGCGGATACTCGATGGTATCCGCAGCTTCTTGGGAGAGGCGAGACTTGAGTGTCCGCTTAGGAAGCGGCCGTATCAGACGGTCAGGAAAGACTGTTGAGGGAGTGTCGGGAGACGAGAGATAGGATGTGCCTTCTATCTAGGTGTCAAAATTCTGACTTGTCCAAAATACCGAGCCAGGGAGCCCGGATATGGTGGACAGACAGACTAGGAGCAACATACTGTATGACATTGTGCCAAATCCTCCAAGCCGAACTCACGATAACACTTGTATGCTGATATGCTGGTCACTTCCATTCGATGGGAAAGATTAGTGGTCACCGATCACGGCCCAAATGAGAAAGCCTGTGTTGGCCCTTGTCAGCATGTGTTCACCTGTAACCATGGCTTTGTCTCGAAACTGGGGCACATGCGTGACCACTGCATGGCTACGTGGCCTGTGGCTTCTTCGTGGCCACCAACAAGGACGTACATTAATCAGCGGTGCAGCAGTGGAGCAGCGGGGAGACTGAGACGCCGGCAGAGATATCGAGAGAGGCTTGAAGACGCTCAGAGCCAAGTAAAGCCGAGGCTGGACGTCGGAAGCAACAAACAGGATGGTGAAGCAGTGCAGGGAGATGGCTGTGGAATGGTCTTGATAGTTTGGCTCGAAGCTTCTCCTACTCATGTGCCCGCAGAGGACAGAGCGATGCCAAGCGAAGTCCGGACGCTAGGGCGAGAAGGGGCAAACAGCGCCCCACACATGGCGCCGGTTGGGAGACACCCATTCGCTCGGCCCGTTTGTGACTGCTGACTACTGTGCAACAACGCCCGTAAGTACGGCAGGATACGGCCTTCTCTTTACTTGACAGAGTACCTTAAAACTACCGATTACTAGGATCAGTGTGGCGCAGGTAGAGATGTTGATCTGTTATGGAGGGTGACACTCAACTAGGCCTTCTTTGCCTTGGCATGCTATCGATTCTAGACTCACGGCAAACTTGGCTCCTGCTTCTTCCGGCCACGGCTTGATCTTGCTGCAGTGCTGTGCTCACCATCTCGCTTCTCGGATATTTCAGGGCTGGATTGTCTAACCCTAGATGCCACCCGCTTCGTACGGCTGCCTGGGGCCAAACTGGATCGCGCTTGGGCTTGCTCAGGGGGGGGTGATGCAGACGCCTTCCGCTTCTTCACTCCTCCTGCATTGGAACATGAGCCAGAGGCCTTTGGCGTAGGAGGAGCATTTGTACTTTGGCTGTTCTTGTTCTTTGGCTGTCCTCGTCCCCGATCTTCGCTCTGCATTTCTTGGCCGTCCGCGTCACTGGCCGGTGAAGGCTCTGTGAGGGTTGACTGCTCGAGGTGGGAAGACTTTGGCCCAATGTCAGACGCAGCAGATGGCAGCTGTGGTGCAAACTGGCTTCTGACTTGCTGCATGAAAGCGGCGGCCTGCTCTGCATCCATGCCCTCGAGCTGCTGCATCAGAGCGGCACGGGTTTCGTCATCGAGTTCAATCTCCTGGTCTTGGTCGTTGTCAGATTCTGTGCTGTTCTCTGCACCTACTGCCTTGGTAAGATTGCCTTGTTCACTTCGTAATCCCATGTCTGCCAAGCTCATCTCATTCGCCCATGACTCATCCTCTAGCACGTGCGACCGCTTCGGGGCGGCCTTGTCTTGGATTGAGCTTGTACCAAACACCTGCTGCCAGTCCTTGAGCAGGGCAATCTTCTCTGTCTGGCCCGGTACAAAGGCATTATCTCGCTCCGGAATTGGTTTGGCCCAGACAGTCCCCCTCATGCAGTCCTTAAGAGCCTTCCTCTCGCCCAGGTCGATGTCTTGCGCGTCCTGTATATCTTCTAGCTTCCTCTTCTTCCCTCGCTTCTGAGCCCCTGTCTCTGCACTCTGTCTGCTGCGTGGCATCCTCTGGTTTTCGTCCTGCGGCTTGTTATTGAGGATGGTAGGGTCGTCATCATAGTAGTCGTCCGAGTAGTAGTCCCAGTCACTGAAGTACTCATCCAGCTCATTGCCTGGGACGTCGTCGAAGACGGGACTGTGCACAGCGTAGGTGGCTAGCTCGTCCGCGAGGTCTGGCGAGGGATCGGCATCGTAGAGCAGGTCCTCGAAGTCAGAGTATGGAGAATAGGCGTCAGCATGGTACTCGTCATCCGACATCTTTCAAGCGTGGAGAAGCATTGAAGAGGAGAATGGTTGCGGTGCAACTTATTATTATGCCATGTTGGAGATCTCGTCACGGGCCGTTGCCTGGAGAGACCACTGCACCCTCGAGCCGCCACCCTCGAGCCTCCAGGGCCAATCAAGGCTCAGCGAGAGTCGTGGGCGGTCACAAAGCTGTCAAGCTGGCATGCACAGACCTGATGTCTCTCTTTGAGCTATGATGCCTTATAATTATCTAACCAGCATCTGATATGAGGAGAGCAGAAGACACGATCTCACCAGGCACAGTGCATCCTGCATCCTGCACCATACCCACCACACAGAGCACAGTGCAATGCCCCGCTCCCCAATTTTCGCGAAACGTGTCAGCGCGCCTCCGAGGAAGGGCAGGCTAACTTAGGCAAGGGAGTTAACTAACTAGCTTATTAGTTAATAATACTGTAGCTGAAAACACCGAACCTTAACTGGAAGCCCGGAAGGCAATATTCGAAGCATCCGACAACAAGCGAGGCCAGCCGAACAAGTGAACGATATATACTAATTAGTGTACAAGACCACCAACACCAAGCTGTGCTAGAAAATCATAATGCCCCGCGGTCGTCTCACCCGGTCGGCCCTTTTGCGGCGATCGCAATACCATCTGCTACCTCCCCTTGTTAGGCCGCAGCACAGTCTAGGTAGTACAGCGACCTCGTCAGTCAAACCCATCAACTCCATTCTCATTGCCAACCGCGGTGAAATTGCGCTCCGCATCAACCGCACGGCTGCCCAGGATGGGATCAAAGTAGCAACTCTCTACACCAACCCGGACCGTCTTAGCCAACACGCCCAGTGCACGCCGTACAGTTTCAACCTGGGCCCTACAACGGCCTACCTGGACGGTGCCAAGATCATCGAGATTGCAAAACAGCAGCATATAGACGCTATCCACCCCGGCTACGGCTTCCTCAGCGAGAATCCCAACTTCGCCAAGCAATGTGCCGACGCTGGTATCAAGTTCATTGGGCCCCCGCCAAGCGCCATCGACAGCATGGGCGATAAGGCTAGGAGCAAGGAGATCATGGAGGCCGCCGGCGTGCCATGCGTGCCGGGCTACCATGGCACTGACCAAAGCCCCAGCACCCTCGCACGCGAGGCAGAAAGGATAGGTTATCCCGTGCTGCTTAAAGCTGTGCGGGGCGGTGGGGGAAAGGGCATGAGGGTTGTGCACAAAGCAAGTCAGTTCAACGGCATGTTGGAGTCGGCCAAGTCAGAGGCACGAAACAGTTTCGGCAACGACGACGTGCTCGTGGAGAAGTACATTACCACCCCCCGCCATATCGAGGTGCAAGTCTTTGCGGATCAGCATGGCAACTGCCTGGCTCTGGGTGAGCGAGACTGCAGTATACAGCGACGCCACCAGAAGATCCTCGAGGAGTCTCCGGCCCCCAATCTCGATGGTGCGACCAGGAAGGATATCTGGGAGAAAGCTCGAGCGGCCGCGTTGGCGGTAGACTATGAGGGTGCTGGCACAGTCGAGTTCATCTTCGATAACGACACGGGCGAATTCTATTTTATGGAGATGAACACAAGGCTACAGGTCGAGCATCCGGTGACGGAGATGGTGACCGGTTTGGATCTTGTGGCCTGGCAGATTCTCGTGGCTGAAGGAAAGCCAGTTCCCATGAGCCAGGAGCAGGTAGAGGAGCAGATCAAGAAGCGCGGACATGCAATTGAGGCAAGGATTTATGCTGAAAATCCGGACAAGGGCTTCATTCCCGACTCGGGCCTCCTTCAGCACGTCAAGCTGCCCAAGGAGTCGGCTGATGTGAGGGTTGATTCGGGTTTCGTGCAAGGCGATGAGGTGTCATCGCACTACGACCCAATGATTGCCAAGCTCATTGTCCGGGGCCATGACAGGCGGGATGCAGTTCAGAAGATGGCGGCCGCGCTTGATCAGTACGAGATTGCTGGTCCAGTCACCAACATCGACTTCTTGAAGCGCATCTGTCGGTCGGCCGACTTCATCGACGGCGCCGTCGAGACGGGCTATATCGAGAAGCACCGACAAGAACTCTTCCCTGAGCAGGCTGTCACCGATGAAGCGCTTGCCGAGGCTGCGCTTGCTTCTTTCTTCAGCACGCAAGGTGCGTCCAAAGCCAAGACTATCGCTGCTGCACCCTCCAGATCGCCATCATGGCTACAGACGGGGTCCGACTTCCAGCCACGCAAATATGATTTCCAACTCGGCTCTGCCGAAGCAGCGGGGAGCCCTGGTGCAAGCGCGCCGATTCACTCGATTACTATCCAGCAGAAGGCACCCGGCCATTTTGCTGTCAGCGCACCCTCCAGTCAGCAGACATGGGCCGTGTCGGCCTCCTACGACCCATCGACTTCAACACTGACGACGTTCTTCCCACACACACGGCACACTTCACATGTGGTGCTGCCGCCTGCATCTTCCAGCTCGGCTTCCCTACCTATCCACGTCTTTTCGCCGCAAGGCAGCTTTAGCCTGTTCACCTCGGCGCCAGACTGGCTAGCCAAGGCGCTGGGCACGACGGAAAAGGCCAACAGCTTGCTGAGCCCGATGCCGGCCAAGATCCTGAAAGTGCACGTTGCGCCAGGCGATGTGGTGACCAAAGATCAGATCTTGCTGGTCATTGAGAGCATGAAAATGGAGACCGTCGTCCGCTCTCCGGCCGAGGGCCTCGTGGTCAAGAGGGTGGTGCACGGCGAGGGGGAGGTCGTGGGCGCCGGCGTCGAGCTTGTCGAATTTGAAGCCAAGGAGGAGGAGTGATTAACAACAAACCAATCGAACTGCTACATTACTAGTTTTGTAGTAAACCAGCTTTTTGGCACGATACCGGTATTTGGTGTATTTCATGCTAAGTCTTATTTGATCACCGCGAGCCCGGATTTGAGGACCTGATCAATCAAGTTTGCATATATTGTTGACCTGACCTGACCTGACCTGACCTGACCTGGACTGACCTGGACTGACCTGGACTCACCTGGACTGACCTGGATTGAACTGACCTACCGTGCCATACAATGTCATGCCAATGCCACGACTTGGGCGGTGCATGAAACCAGCTTGTAGCGCGTCCCACATTCAGCGATAGCGATAGCGGGCAGCAGTGAATTACAATATGTTAACTTTTTTGGACTTTGCCACCGCCGGGCTACATAATACAGCACCCAATTGGTTGCTGGATAACATATACTAAGAAATTTGCCTCATTTGAAAGATCAAGATCCAAGATCAAGATCCAAGACCAATCCTATTTCCCTGCCGGGACTAGTTAAGAGATCGGGATTCCAGATCAAATAGATTAAATTTCGCAGTTTCGCCCGGTTGGTCCAAAAGCCGAGGGTCAAGGCCCAATTCCCAATGCCCAAAATGCAATGCATGACAGGACCAGGTTGGTAGCAGAGAGTTGTGGCTACCTGCAGTGCATTTTTGCTATTGGACGCCTCATGCAATACTTACACAGGCCAGGAAGCAGACAGGGTGTACTTCGATTGTTTCTGGAGGAATAGTGCTAGGTGCTAGTGTTTAGGACTGTGTGACGAGACAGTAGGGCTGCAGCAGTCATGTAGTAAATGTCATCATCCTCATCACCACCCGGCTTGCTAGCTAGCTACCTTGCTTGCTTGATGATGATGATCAGGTAGGGAGGTTGAGCAGGCCTGAGGCTGAACTGAGCAACGTGGCTGAGACAGACATACTGACACACAGATAGAGAATAGACAGACAGAGAGGGCGCAGTGCAATGCAGGGGCCAGAATAGGAAGGAAGTGTTCGGCTACGGTCTCGTAGCGAGATCTGAGTATATCATTTTAGTTACAGTACCCAAACTCTTGGTCCTAATTACTGTAATAAGCCAAGCTCTAGGCACCGACAACCGTTTTTGAATTTGCCAGAAACGGGATGTCCCGCCCGGGGAATTACCCAAGCGTAAATTTAAAGGTGTAATCTTTGGATTTGCTTTTTTAATTATCTCTTCTTATGGCCTAGAATTGTTTTTTTCACCAGGTAATAAGTTGGTCATGACTCATGAGGCGATCAACAAGGATTGCTTTTTGTCTACGATAACTTAGTTACAAACCCGGCTGGTGGCTCTTTTGGTCAGGGAAATAAATATTGGGATACAAGTGGATAGTACAGTTAATAATATTAAAGTCTATTGAGTTCTCTGCATGCAGTTCATCGAGATTTGTTAGATTAGAGACTCATTCAGTCATGGGAGTTAATTAGCGCGCGCAGTGAGACATCGGAGAACTAGTATTTTGAGAGACAGCTGTCTAGAATGCCGATTCAGGTGGTCTGCATTGCATGCTTCGGCTTGGTGCAAGTTACCAGGATTTTGGGTCGTGCATGAGTCGCGGTACAGTAACTTACAGCTGTCTGACAAGTCAAGACTCGATTGAGTTAGTCTGGGGTATCGGCCTAGTCGTAGGAAGATGTTCCGCGCAGCAATCGATTTTACGCGGTCGGACCGATGCAGCCTGAAATGGGATGGTGGGTATTTGGTAGGGGTGTTTGCTGTGTGAATGCGTGGGGAAAACAGTTGAGAGTGCTGGGGCAGGCCGGGGTCCCTTTCAACAGAGATCGTATGTTGGCGTGTCCGGGTTGTCTACTTTGGTGTAAGATTGCGTGTGCAAAGTTCGACGGCGACTGGCTAAGGAACGGCAAAATACGGCTACCCACAGCAAAATAGTGAAATCTCTATTTTGACCACACCTGCTGTCAAATTCTTTCTTTGGCAAGCACTCGGCCAAAATCAAGAGACTGGGGCGCTGTTTGAAGTAGAATTGAAATTGGTGAGTCAGGGCAAGAGGATTGCATGAAAGAGGGAGCTGGCCATGCAGCACGACTAGTTGGCGAGAGGGTGATCAAATTTGTGACGATTGTCGGTGAGGAATGAGTGTACAGTCGAGGTAGATGAGTGTTTCTCCTGATGAGGGCCAGAGGCTGACCAAGCAGCAGACGGGAATACCATGTGGTAGTCCTTGGGTAAGGTGGGAGAGAGGGAGAGCTTGAATGTGTGTGTGTGTGTGTGGAGGGTGGTGCTGACATATTTTGCTGGCAGGGCTGGCGGGGTAGGAAAAAGCTGCCTGACGGCTCAATTTGTACAAAATGTATGGATCGAGAGTTATGACCCAACGATCGAGGACTCGTACCGGAAGCAAATCAACGTGGATGGTGAGTGGTTTGTGGAGAGCAAGGCGAAGAAGACTGATGCATGGATTTGCAGGGCGGCAGATTATCCTGGAAATGTAGGGGCTCTTGATGAGATGTTGCTCCAGCTGGTCCCTGCTGATGAGACAGACTTGATACTGCAGGTACAGAGCAATTCACGGCGATGCGCGAACTGTACATGAAGCAAGGTCAAGGGTTCATGCTGGTGTTTTCGATCTGTAATATGTCTGAGTGCGCGGATCCTGGAGTGAGCTGCGGCGACTGACGCTGGGGGTGCAGGAACTCGTTCTACGAACTGTCGGACCTCAGAGATCAGATTATTCGGATCAAAAACGACGAAGATGTGCCGCTGGTGATTGTGGGCAACAAGTCGGATATGGAGGAGGACCGGATGGTGCCGCGAGCGCGGGGATTCCAGCTGGCACAGGGATGGGGACCGAAGCCGTACTACGAGACGTCGGCTCGGCGACGGATCAATGTGGATGAAGCCTTTGTGAACTTATGTAGGCAGATCATGCAGAAGGACAGCCTTGGCCACGGCGAGAGTGAAGCTCAATCGGGGTGGCGTGGGGGGGAGGATCATCATCGCGAGCGCGAGCGCGAGCGTGGGGAACGGTGGCGCTACCGGAGGACTCGACGACGAGACAGATGCGTGATTTTGTGAGGAGTTGGAGGGTGCAAAAGGGAGGCCGTATTGGTGCTAGAGCATGGCAGATAGAAGGCACAGGCTCAGGCCACGTGGGCATGGTTTAGACGGCTCATCGGAGGAAAAAAGGATACGGCGAAAGGCGAATGCAGTTTGATTTCACGGCTCCCTACATCCTGAAGACACCGAATTTGGTCGCCGTCTTTTCTACGCTGCCGCCCAGAGCAGCTTTCAAGCCCAAGGCCAGGACATGTCGGGTTTGGGTGGGGTGGATGACCCCATCATCCCAGATCCTGGCAGAAGAGAAGGTCGCATCGCTCTCCCGGTCGATGCGCTCTCTCAGGTCTGGGTCAACGGACTTGCCGACGGTTTCGAGGACGGCGGCGAGCTGCTCGGACCCCATAACGCCGATCTTGGCATTGGGCCACATCCACAAGAACCTGGGCCCATATGCCCGGCCGCACATGCCGTAGTTGCCGGCGCCGGCGCTTGCGCCCACTACAACCGTGAACTTGGGCACGTCAGCACAGGCAACGGCAGTCACGAGCTTGGCGCCGTTCTTGGCAATGCCGCCCTTCTCAGCCTCGGCCCCGACCATGAAGCCGCTGATGTTCTGCAGGAAGACGAGGGGAATGTTGCGCTGGCAGCAGAGCTCGATGAAGTGTGCGGCCTTGAGGGAGGAGTCGGAAAACAGAATGCCGTCGTTGGCGATGATGCCGACCTGGTAGCCGTGGATGTGGGCGAATCCGGTCAGGAGCGTGGTTCCATAGTCCTTCTTGAACTCGGCGAACTCGCTGCCGTCGACGATTCGGGCGATGACTTCACGCATAGGGATTTGGCGGCGTAGATTGGTGCCGACGATGCCGGCCAGCTCTTCGGCCGAATAGAGAGGCTCTCTGACCGGCTCGGGCGCAGGCTGCTCCTTGGGGTAGTTGAGGTTGGCGACGCAGCGCCTGGCCAGGACGATGGCATGGTCGTCGTTGACGGCTAAGTGGTCGGTGACGCCCGAGACGGAGCTGTGCAGTCTACCACCGCCCAAGTCCTCAGCACTGACGACTTCGCCAGTGGCCGCCTTGACCAAGGGCGGGCCGGCGAGGAAGATGGTGCCCTGCTTCTCGACAATGATGGACTCGTCACTCATGGCCGGCACATAGGCGCCACCGGCAGTACAGCTGCCCATGACGACGGAAATCTGGGGGATGCCGGCGGCACTCATCCTGGCCTGGTTGTAGAAGATGCGGCCGAAGTTGTCACGGTCTGGGAAGATGCTGGCCTGGTAGCGGAGGTTGGCGCCGCCGGAGTCGACCATGTAGATACAGGGCAGGCGGTTCTGCATCGCGATCTCCTGGGCGCGTAGGTGCTTTTTGCCCGTCAGCGGATAGTAGGTGCCGCCCTTGACAGTGGCATCGTTGGCCACGACGACACAGGTGACGCCCTCGATAGTGCCGACGCCCGTGATGATGCCGGCCGCGGGCACGTCTTCGCCATAGACGTCGTGGGCGGCCAGCGGCGACAGCTCCAGGAAGGGCGAGCCGGGGTCGAGGAGGGCGGCGACGCGGTCACGGGCCAGCATCTTGCCGCGCTCGATGTGCTTGTCGCGCGCCTTCGGAGGGCCTCCGCGGCTGATCTGGTCGTGTAGCTGGGCGTACTTGGCCAGCAGCGCGCCCATATCGGCTGCATTCTGCCGGAACTCGGTGCTGGACTTGTCGACGAGCGTGGGCAGCACCGACAGGGCGTGGGCGTGGCGCGGGTGGGCGAAGGTGGCCGCGTGTCGACGCCGGACGGGCGAGAGTCGACGGCAGCGCGGGCGCACCAGCGAGGGGAGGGGGGTGGTTGCTGGGGGGGCGAGCGCGCGGCGCAGGGAGCGCAGCAGCGCAGGCGAGGGCGGCATTCTACATATAATCCTTTTCTATAACGGCCTGGTTAATAGTATACGTTTGAATAATTTTATTCTTTTCTAAAGCACTGCCTGTAACTGAAGTTACCTACACGCTCTCTGCTCCGCTTGGCCGCGGCGCCTCAGCCGTGGATAAGCGAGATATCCGAGGCAAAAGCGGCCAGGCGGCCAGGCGGCCAGGAAACCAGGCAACCAGGCAACCAGGCAGCGTTTGCAGACGGAAATGCAGACTACCCCTCCAAACACTACCGTACTGGTGCGGTAAAAGACAGCTACAGCCCGCAATGGCCCTCTGATCTGTTCGTCTTCTTCCCCTCCTCCAACGATGCAGTCGGCCGGCCTCGCCCCGCTGCTCCGCGCCACCGCCCGCGCGGCCCCTCGCCGTCTCACCACCCCCACCACCCCACTCGCCCGCCTCGGCCGGCGGCAGGCGTCCTCGTCGGCGTCCAAGCACCCGCCTGGTTTCGTGCCGCCCACGACCGAAGAGCTGCAGGAGCTACGTGAGCGTGTACAGGAATTTGCCCGCCTCGAGATCCCCGCCGACGTGGCCCACCAGACCGATGTCTCCAACGAGTTCCCCAGTGCGATGTGGAAGAAGATGGGCGATGCCGGCCTGCTAGGCCCCACCGCCAGTGAGGAGTTTGGCGGGCTCGGCATGGGCTACCAGGCCCATTGCATTATCCTGGACGAGCTGTCGCGCGCCTCGGGCAGCATCGGCCTGTCGTACGCCGCGCATTCACAGCTGTGCATCAACCAGCTGTGCCTCAACGGCTCCGATGAGCAGAAGGCTCGCATCCTGCCCGGCCTGGTCGCCGGCGACAAGATCGGCGCCCTGGCCATGTCCGAACACAGCGCCGGCTCCGACGTCGTCAGCATGAAGACCACGGCCCGCGCCGACAGCGACGGCCACGGCTACCGGCTCAACGGCACCAAGATGTGGATCACCAACGGCCCCGACGCCGACTACATCATTGTCTACGCCAAGACCGACCCCGCGGCCGCTAGCAAGGGCATCACCGCCTTCATTGTCGAGAAGGACTTTGTCGGCTTCTCGGTCGCGCGCAAGCTCGACAAGCTGGGCATGCGCGGTAGCAACACGGGCGAGCTGGTCTTTGACGACGTCTACGTGCCCAAGCAGAACATCCTGGGGCCCGTCAACCGTGGCGTCACCGTGCTGATGGAGGGCCTAGATATCGAGCGCCTCGTCCTCTCGGCCGGCCCGCTCGGCATCATGCAGGCCGCGCTCGACCTGGTCCTGCCCTACACTCACCAGCGCAAGCAGTTCGACGTCCCCATCGCCCACAACCAGCTCGTCCAGGCCAAGCTCGCCGACATGTACACCAAGCTGCAGGCAAGCCGCGCCTACACCATGACCACCGCCAAGCGCGTCGACGAGGAAGGCATCATACACACCCAGGACTGTGCTGGTGCCATCCTCTACGCGGCTGAACGTGCCACAGAATGCGCCCTCGATGCAATCCAGTTGATGGGCGGCAATGGTTACGTCAACGACATCCCCGCCGGCAGACTGCTCCGCGATGCCAAGCTCTACGAAATCGGCGCCGGCACCAGCGAGATCAGGCGCATCGTCATCGGACGAGCATTCAACAAGGAGTATCGCGACTTTGGCCTGTGAAAGAACACCAGCGTTCGCATCTCCATCTGGCATCTCCTGTCTTGTACCCTACTACGGTGTCTATTTTAGCTTGTGGGAAAGTGTATTCATAAAAGTACAGCAAGGTAGTAGTAGCCTATTCCTCCTTCCCTCCTTCCTCTCTCTCTCCTCTTCTTCTTCTCTCTCTTCTTCTTCTCTCTCTTCTTCTTCTCTCTCTTCTTCTTCTCTCTCTTCTTCTTCTCTCTCTTCTTCTACTGCCTCTTCTTCTCCTTCTTTTTCTCTACACCCTCAGCCTTCGGCCCCACTAGCACACTGCTCACCTGTGCTTGCACCACCGGCCAAAGCTGCACCACCACCCACACAAAGCCCACAGCAATCGCCAGTAGTGTGCCTACCTCTACAAACCCCGGATCAATACTGCCCAGCGAATACACCGGTACCTTCATCCTCTGCACAACCCGGTCACCAACAGCCGGCTTGGCATCGAGGTGATAAAAGACCGTCCTCGGCCCGTGGAGCGCGTCATAGCCGACATTAACCCGATCGAACGGGTTGACGCCAAAATTGATGCCTTCTTTGGCCGTGCAGGCCCAGTACACGACAGGCCAAGGTACATCGACCGACCATGTTCCGTTGGCTGAGGGCGGGAGATACCGCAGGTGCAGCGGCAGGGTCACTTTGGACGCATTCACCACTCTCGACTGATCGGTCCGCAGTTCCAGCAGGACGATGCTCCCCCATTTGTCCACTACATAGTCTGGCGCCTCTAGGTCCGTCTCGCCCGTGATCACCCGTGTCGTCTGGATCCCGTGCGACTCACCGAACAGCGGGTCGTTGCTTTTGAACGCGTACTCATCCACGAACACTGTAGATGGCAAAGTCAAGTAGGCGTGCAGCGCGCATTCGCTCCCCTCTGGTCGATTTTCCGGCGCCGTCAAACCCTTGTCCCCGCTGAACTGGATTTCCATTGTCGGATGTAGCCCTTGTGGCTGAGCGACCGAGACTGTGAACTGCTGTGCCCTTGACTGCGAACGTGCCATCCTATGGTGACGTGACGGAAAATGGAAACGTGTAGGCTTTGGGTGGTCGTCTTCCCCTACCAGGGTCAATAGCCCCGATAACTGAAGCTCATACGCATCTTTGGCAGCTGACGGGTTCAGAATCCCAACTTCGATGCGCTCATTTGCCCCTGTCCGCTGGATGTCGACGTTCCACACATCATACGTCGTCCATTCCCCGATGGGATCGAATAGCACAGCTGGCGGTTTCGACCAGAACGCTGTCACAGTCAGCGTGCGGGACATGCCGTCGTAATCAATGTCCAGGCCGTCGGCAATGTTGAGCAGAGACGCAGTGTGCAGACACGTGACGTCGCCTCGTAAGCAGGCCGTTCGTTGGATGTAAGCAACCAGACTCGAGAGCGACGGCAGCACCGAGTAATACTGCAAAGCCGAACTCGAATCAATCGGGCCCTGGATAAATGACTTTGCTGGTGACTGACATTTCAGCGAGTCCGAGAAGCATTTCCGCAAACCCCCACACACCAAATCCTCCTCCGACTGGCTGTCCAGGGGTGTATAGAAAACATGCAGGCCAGATGGCAGCCGAGATAGGAAGGGCGAAATGCCAGAGTAGGAATGCTCCGCCGCCCATCGAATGTGCAGCTCCTGTGCCTGAAGAAGCATCTGGCCAAGTTCCTCAGGCAGCTCCTTCAAGGCCCATGTGATCCGCTCTTCTCGTGCAGCCTGGACGCCTGCAAAGGACAGCCGCTGCCGGCGGACTATCAGATCATCTGCGTCAAACGGCGTCCCGTCCGGGACAATGAATGTTGAACGGCGTCTCATCTTGATCTTGAACGCGCACGCGCACGCGATCAAGAGTAGTACTTCATACAGAATCAAGCCAACAAGTTCGTTCGACCCAGTAGTGAGTTAATTAAGTTGACTTAATTTTAAGCTTATTTTATTAGGCTTTTGCGGCCCCGCTCCACTGATACCAGTATTACTGTCCCGGTTGTCTAAAACACTGGTTTATTACAGATTACAACAGCTTGACCGTTGCTCTTCCAGACATCCTATTCTCATCTCCTGATGACTCACCCCGCACTCCACAATGTCTCCTCACATTTCCCAGTCGCGCAAACAGCTCGACTACCCGCTCTACGCCGCCGACTTTGACCCTCTCAATCCCGACTTCCTCCTTGTAGGCGGCGGTGGCGGCTCTTCGGCCACCGGCGTACCCAATAAAATATCTTTGCTGGACGTATCACGACCACACTCAACCGCCGAGATCACCGACATTGAGTTGGCAAAAGATGAAGATTCAGTGACTACACTCGCAGTGACCTCGTCCTCAGAAACATCGCTGACAGCCATTGCCGGCATCAACAGCTCTGTCGCTGACCAGGAATCGGGCAAGAACGACCACCTGAGGTCATTCCGAATTTCGCTTCCGGCTCGCAAGCGCAAAGCAGATGGCACCCAAGTCTGCGATGAGAAGCCACTAACCCTGTTGCCCCCCAAGGCCCTCGGCAAAACCGCTCTATTCACCAGCGCCCATGGTCCGCGGAACGAAACATATCAGCGAGTTCTAAGATCGGCTCCTATCCAGTCTGCCAATGAACCCCGTCTCACTGCCATCGCATCCGGTCTTGCGCCAGAGAACGAAGTCATTGCTTTCCAGCCCGTCTCAAATGCCCTGACCAGCACTGTTGACGAGATATCGCGCATCAACCTGGGAAAGACCGAGGCTGCAGATGTCGACATTATCGCTATCAAGGGCGTCGGCCATGTTCTTGCCTACTGCACCGACGACTCTGTCTACGTCCAGCGCCTCCCCGGCACCAAAGGCAGCAAGATCGATCTTCCAGTTAGAGCCTACCTGTCTCCATCAGTGACTGATTCCACGGCCCCAAAACAACGGCCCAAGTTTAGGGCCTTGCGCTTCCTGACCCCGGAGCATATTCTGCTGCTCCAGAATCGTCCAGCCAGAACAGGGGCCTCACTTCTTGTTTTGAAGATCAACAATACTGGAAGTGGTCATATCACTTTCATCAAGCACCTTAATAAGGCTATCAAGCTCGCTACTGGACTCGATACTGCCATTCTTCGTCCGGCTTCGTCCGAAGAATTCCAGGCAGTCATATCTGTGGCAAGCCAAGACTCATCCATTGATCTGCTAACCATCGACTACACTCCTTCAACCGGCCTGTCCGCCTTCCGCCACTACGCCCTTCTTCGAGATGTCCACTCTGGGCCACTCACCCGCCTCGTCTTCTCCAACTTCATCCCTCCATCCTCGCCAGAGCCGAAACATGCCTCATCACAACGCATCAAACTTGCCTCTGTCGGCCTGGACAAGGTCGTTGTCGTGCACACACTTCCCTTGCGCCGCTCGACATCCGCATCCACCTCAGACCAAGCACACCGCTTTGTCCTCGTCCAATCGGGTGGCAGTGACGCCCTGCAAACCACCATTTCCACCTTCACCGCCATCGTAGTCGTCCTTCTCGTTGCGCTCCTCACTCAAGCCTTCTACGAGATCCGCGGCATAGTCCCGCCAAGACTCGGTGTGGCCCACTACCTTCCGGCCAACATCCGCGACAGCATCGGCCAACCAGCAATAACATCCACCACTACTCCAGAAATCCCTGTCGCCCTCTCCGCCGCCATCCAAGCCATCCAAGACGAGCCCTCACTCATTCCTGTACCAGAAGTACCGCAAGAAGATTCCTCATCTTCTTACTCGCCGTCATCGTCTTCATCTACACCTGACCAAGCAATCTCCCTCATGGATCTCGTCTCCAAAATCGCGTCCAAACCCTCCACTCCCAAAGTCATCGTCGTCAGGAACACCGGCGACGACCTGTCCGCCGAAGTGCACGACCACGATGGTGTATCACTACCAGCAGTGGAGGTAGCGAAAGGGGAAGAAGGTCTGGGTGCGTGGGCCGAGGCCGAGGCAGTGCCGAGAGGAGAAGAGAAACTCAAAAGATGGGACGAACTTAGCGCCAAGGAGAAACACGGCTGGAAGGAGAAGCTCAAGTCGACCGGCTTCTGGGTTGAGCAGCAGGGCGAGACCGTGCTACAGGGTGTTCTCTTCAGTCAGCTGGCTGGTGTTGTTGGTGATGCCTTACGCAATTGATCAACTGATGATAATCTATTACTTATAATGATGATGAGGCGATTGTCTTTCTGCTTTATTGGAATAGTACAGTATATATTGGTACACTTCAATCTTGGCCAAGGAAGGGCAGTAAAATCTGTCCTAGTGAATTCTCTCTAGGTAATTACCTTACCTAGGAAGTCTTCTTCCTTAGGGGTATCCTCCCTTGGGAATTTATCTTTCCCGAGGGATTCATCTTCTCTGACCAAAGCATCAAGAGATAGGGTCTCGATATGCCAAGGAGGGAGTCAGACCCCGAATTGGATTCCAAGCTGAAAGTCAAAAAGGATGTTGCAAATACCAACAGGGGAGGGGCAACTATGGACCAAATTCTCAAAGATCATTGGTGGAATTGATATGCCAGTTCCCCTGCTTTCAATTCACCCTCCGTTCAACTCCTGCGCCAGTATTTCACCCTTGACTGAAGAATAGACATGTTTGGTCGCAATGTGATTGCATTGATTGTCCTCATAGACGGTGGTGAAGTGACCCTTGCTATCGCTTTCGCTGGGGTGATGTATCCTGGCCCAATTTATTTTCTATCCTATGCACATGTATATCTTTTCCAATGCCGTTGTAACAAAAGTCGGTTTGTCCCTAACGATGCCTATCCCTAGTCCCCAATGCATACCTCCAAAAACCTGTAATGCTGTCTCTGCGCATATAGAGTCGCTACAGAAAAGCAGCTGTCATCTCCTTCTCCTTGCTCTCACTCTCGTCGCCTCCTGCCGTCGGCGTGTCTTGGCTAGAGCTGCGTGCGCCGCGTCTTCTCTTCAAAAAGTCACTCACCATCCTCTTGCTGCTCCAAATCCCCTTCGCCTTCCCGCTCTCGTTGTTCGGGTTTGCTAGTGTAGGTAGAGCAGTATCAGCCTGGAACGGCGAGCGCCCCAGGCCACCATATCCATTGGCTCTTGAATCTGCATCCCCGACATTGGGGGCGACGCTAAGCCTTGCTCCAGACGTCGTCCCAGCGTTACGCTTACCAAGGTATACGCTGTCAAACGGTCTGTTCCCTGGAGGCACATCCATGTCAAACGGTCGACTTAGCCTTGCGGATAGAGATTGCTTGACTCGCTCGGTTGGGCTCTCGTCATATTCACCACCCTTGGTATGAAGAGGCATGTGGAAGCTTTTAGGGGTAGTCTGGTCTTTTGACACTGTCGATTCACTCCGTCGTTTCCGCAGTCTGCCATTTCCATTTCGCAGCTGTAGCTGTAGTCGTCCAGGAGTGCTAATTGGTGGAGATTCTTCCCCGACGCCCACACTGTTCTCCTTGTCTCTGCCTTCACCGCGAGACGTGAGCACTTGGCTCTTCCGTTCCCGTAAAATTCGAGCGATGTTGCCAGGGCTATACTTGCGGCTACCGGCGCTGACTTTCCCTTTCTCTTCGCTCTTACCAGTCACTGAACAGGCATCGATCGAGCTCATGCGCTTCAGCAAACCGGTCCGGTTTTTGGTCACACCCCAACTCCACTCAGGAGCTGGGATCGTGTTTTTGGGAACTTCTTTCACCACAAGTGGCGAAAACCTGCTCTCCGTCAGAGCTTTCCCAGTGGCCTTGCCAATGTCGAGTGTGCCAACTTGGACGTCATCCGGATCGATCTGAGCACGCTCTCGGCGGTGACGCTTTGTCTTCGAGTTCGTCGTGCTGAGTGTTGCCATCTGATCTTTTATACGCCCAAATCCTTCACCCTTCTCGTCAATTTCTGTCAATAGAAGTCTCCGCCTAGGTTCGGCGGCATTGATTTGCTTTAGGGGGGGAATTGTAGCCACATCTATATCATCACTCGTTGCTTCAGTAGTGGCCGCCAGTTCATCCACGCTTGCTTGAGGTCTCTGATAGTCTGCATTAAGCCCGCCATCAGTCGTCTTTGAGTAGATGCTCTCACTATAAATGGCCCGTCCTGAACAACAGCGCATTCGGCTCAGGTCGACGTTCCCTCCAGGGGAAAGCTCTGTGCTACTTTCATTACTCGTCTCATTACTGTGATGCTCTTTTAGGAATCTTCGAAACGGACTAGGTGTGATTGACCGCTCTTGACCAGAAAATGGAAAGAAGCTTGACTGTTCCTCTTGTAGTGCCATCTTGGTAAGCCGGTCATCAATCCTGTGCCTTTCTTCCAAGCTCACATTCTTCAGACCGTCTTCAGCATCAGGTTGCGTACTGACTGTGGCGTCGGAGACAGCTCTGATTGTCAAGTGATTGGGATCACGCAGGCCACGGGCTGAACGGGTCTTGCCATTGTGGATCTCATTGAGGGCAACTTTCGTTTGCTCCATCTCAACTTCATCTTCGCCTATTCTCTTCATCAAAGCAGAATAGAGGCGCTGGCTGTCCACAACAGGAAGCTGGTCTCCGTTCTCGTCTTCTTTCTCCAGAGGTTCTTGGAAAATTCTGATGCCTCCCAAGTGTCTACCAGCTGAAGACGATGGTTGATGCGGACCGCCATCCTCCTTGATGATAGACAGCCTATTCCTCTCTAGACCAGGTTGTAGCGTCGACAAGGAGGATGCAGTAACAGTGGAATTCGTCCAACTAGTGACTCTAGACCGCGTGTTTGAATGCAGGCTTTCGCCACTGACGGTATGATGGAGCGTAGGTGAGAATCGATCAGCCTCCTCGGGAGATGCAAGTTCTGCCTTCGACGATACGTAGAAGCTCTGGCGCCGTGATTCTTCCTCCTCTCCAACCACAAAATGGTCGAAGCTTGGGTAAGGCGCATCACCATCATGGCGATCAATGACATGATGCATTGGCACTTCGAGATGCTGCAGCGGCACGGCAGCCTTGGGGCTCGTGGAGACCCCAAAAGCTCGCCTAAGATGATTCTGCAGCGTCGTCGAGAATGTCCGCTTTTTGCAGTCAGATCTGGGTGTCTCACTTGTCTGGCGCTTACAGTTGTCCACAGTCTCGGTCTCCTTATCTTGCTGTGTACGGACACTTTTTGGGAAGGGCTTCTGTCGACGGGCTGCGTTCGGATTGGAGATGGTCGGAGGACGATGAATGAGCTCTTCTTGCACGTTCGCAAAATACTGTTCTCGAGCTAGCTCCACGGCCGCATCGTGATGGACAGTGTGAGTTTCAGGCCGTCGTGCAATTGAGAGTCTGCTTGTAGTTCGCAAGGCATTTATGGACCGCTTTAGTCGGAGCTTGAGACCGTGATCGTTAACAGCTGGTTCCTTCGGAGTGTTGCGGAGTGTGGGTGCTTGGCTAAACGGGGTATGCTGAGGAGATCTGGAGTCGCTGAAGAGGCGTCCTCGAGGGGTGAGTATGGATCTTGTCCGACGTATCTTTCGGTAGGACGAAGGTTCTGCTCCATAGTTCTCAGAGATCCTTCCACTGTCTACAAAACCAGCTTCCGCATGGAGGCTAGCAACTCGTGCCTGAGGCTGAGCCCTCAAAGCAGTAGATAGGTGGGGGGTTCTAGTCTGGAGAACTGAGCGTGGCTGACGAAGCCGTGTTGTTCGAGCGAAGCGAAGGTGTCCATCTCTTGTCCCAACTGGGGCCGTCCGACAGCTGGCACTGCTATCTGCTCGGGAAAGACGACCTGTCGTCCTTGATTCGGACCTATCCATAGCTCTATGTGCTGCAATGAGAGCATGGATCCTTGATTGCTCCGGGTCAAGTGAATCCGGGAGGAACGGGTGTTTGCAACGTTCTTTGACAGATGTGTTGGACTTTGACTGTTTTAAAATGGTGCTAGCAGCACTATCTGATCGAGACAACATAGTGGGGATATCCAAAATCAGCCCAAACGGTCGCTGGCAGACAACATAATGTGGTACTTATCATGTTCAGGAAAAAGCGAGGACAAGAAGGGAACCAGGTCGATGCGTCGCTCTCTCCTTCCGAGCATTTGTGAAGCGATCCTTCCATCAAACGGCATTGACAATCATTGATGAAGCCACGGGTCTGATCGGCGAGCGGCAGGAGCTATGGTTTGGGGATCAGGGCCACTTTATGCTGTATCTTGCTCCCTGTCTTGAAGTGGCGCATCAGTTCTTTGCTCAGCGCGCTCTTCGACAGTCTTGTATCCCAAGAATAATGCTAGCATTAGGACGTCATAGAGCAATTTCAGTGAACCAGCAGTCACGAAAGCAACCCAGAAAATCGACGCTGCAGCTAGTGCTCCAGTGATCAACGGCCCGGCACTCTGACTCAGAGTTTTGACGACGTTGACAATACCCATGACTGTCGTTCTCTCATCTGGAAGCACTGCTGCCGCCAGAAAGGCCTGCCTTGGAATCTGGTCCATGCTGCTCGTGCTTGAACGAAAGGCTAGTAATGCTACAGCAATTCCTGCGTTGTTTGGCACAGGTATGAGCGCCAGAGCAACTGATGCTGGAATATGCGTGAAAACCATGGTGTTAATGAGGCCGATGCGCTTGGCAAGAGACGCGGCCACCAGGCCGGACATACTTGAGAGGATGCTGGTAACAAAGAAGATGCTTCCAAGCTTGCCCTCAGCGAAGTGAAATTTCTGATTGAAGAAGTATGTCATCCACGGCGTAGGAGTGAGGCCGGAGGCGAAGCTGTCAATACAAAAGAGAAGACAGAGCTTCCATACAAGCGATAGCGATTCTGGTGTTAGCTGCGGGAGGATGGACTTGAACCGTATGTGCTGTATGGAGGTCAATTGTGCGGGTTTTTGGGATCCTCCATCATCCTGTGCAAGCAACGGCCGTGTCTCATCCGGTGCATTTTTTGTAGAGGGTGGAGGATCTTCGGCCTTCTTTTCCGGCTCGCACGCGCTGCTCAGGCAGAAAGATAAGAATAGTTTGATTAAGCCAAGAGCAGTATATGCAAAAAAGACGACTCTGTAGCTTTCCAGCGGAGCCCATCCCAGGTTCATCTGCAGTGATCGGACACTCCAACCACAGACAAGTATGCCAAGCGATGAACCGGCGAAACCACACAAATGATACCATGCCAATATGCTTGTTCGATCGTTCTTGGGTATTAAATGCGCGAGAGTGCTCTCCTCAATGGCTCGGAAGGGCCCGATCTCATTGCCGCTAGGGCTGATGACGCCGAAGACGGCGGCGGCCAGGAGAATCCAGAAGTTTGAAAGCAGTGCAAAGACAATGCCACTGCATGCCATAGAGAAGGCTCCGAAGGCAAGCATGCGTCGCCTGCCCACGCCATCAGCAATCACAGTGAGGACAAGGCTGATGGCTACATCTCCGAGCAAAGTGAGAGTCATGAAGAGGCCGATTTGCTCTTCGTTAATGTTAAGTTTCTTCAGGAACAGCACCAGGACAAGGGTGGTTGAGCCATAGGCGGCGAAGCGAATAAACCGTTGTGCGTAGAGAATTTTGCAGTCGCGAGGCGATTCAACTACCGCACGGATGCTGAGCTCTTCGTAAAGCTTTTGCAGAATTTCTAGGCCCATGCTGGATGTCGCGGCTATTGGTTTCAGGTTAGAGCAAGGTTTCGTCAAACGAGAGAAGCATCGAAGAAAGGGTAATGTAGTCCCCTTTGCGCAAGGGTGCTGTCCTTGCACAACTTGTTGGCACTGAAGTTTTTGTTGATCACTCAGAACACCGCGAAGCCAATCACCAAGCTTGAGGCATTACCGAACTAGAGGCTATATCGACTCATAAGCTGGATTAACAACACGTTGATACTGTAAATAGTACTGGTAGGTAAATAATATACAGAAAATAATAAGTTATTCTAGTATGGAAGCCGTAGAAAGCATAGGAGGGTGTGCCCGAGGTGACAGCCAATTGTCGTCGGATCCAGCCAGCAGCAAAAACCGGTGTGTCGTGCAATAATAATGGATACATTGTTACATGTCTCTAATCTGCGGTCGTAGAGAACGATATTCAAGCAATAGTCTCCAAGACTCAATCCGTCCAGCAGACACTCAAAAGTTTACGTGCACGCGAGAATTGCCGAGGGTGCCTTGCTGGCTCACTTCCTCACTCTCCCGCGCCGCTCTCTCTGCTGGTCGTGGCTGGTTCACATTGTACAAGGGAGTGTCAATAAAGCCCAAGTTTGTCCCGTAAGCCGAAACTGCCCAGGATGCACCTTCCATAACATATTTGCAGATGCCGAATAATCCCATAACACCATCGCTCAATCATCAAAGTTCGTCACTGTAATCGCCATGCTAGTCGAGGTCGACTGAGCGTGTACCATAGTGCACACTGGGCCGTTAGGGTCCATCATTCACCGCCTCGCCGATTACAATTTCGCGTCGAGCCAAGCATCATGCTTTGTTGAATGGCTTAATTGGCTTGGTTGTCTGATGGAAGGGCTTTGTGCGCAATGCCTCATTTGTGGCCATCGCGTTGAGAGTATGATATGACGTCAGCAAGGTCCCATCTCGAAGATTCCGTTGGTGTGTGTTTCAGGTCAATCGGCGAAGAGAAGACGGATTTGAATGAGGATGGCTGGCGAAGGTTGTACATCTGAAAGGAGGTCAGTTCCAGCAAACATGCCTGTTCAAGAGATGATCGTACCCTACATTCTCGGCACTTTCCTCCTAGCTGATCACAGCGACCACGGCAGCCACGGGGTTGATTTGCGCAGGAGAACATGGTGACTCAGGGTGTGCTATAGCATGTGACAAACTAGGGTTCTGCGGCGAGTGTGCAGTGACGTCGATGGCGCTAAGCGGTTCGTTCAAAACGGGGATCGTCGCACGTTGTCCAGCTAAAGACTTAAGAGAGTCGAGAAAGAGCAGAGAGCGTGTCGAGTGTCCCGACAGAGGTAATAAAGCAGCAGCCCATGCTCTGACATGAGGCAGCAGCGTAATAACCCGTCTCGCGTAATGATGCGTCCGAGGTAAGGCCTGCGACGTAGCTCCCAAAGCCTATTTTACCGTGAGCAGAGAGGTTCATGCCACAGGAACCGGGAATGCGAAAGTCAACGGCGTCGTAATTGGCGGGTAAAACGCTTGTCGGATCGCCGGAGGCACGGGAGTTGGCATCAACCTTCATTGACACCGGCTTCTTCGGGGTGGTTGCGTCCCTTAATGGCCCCATTGGACGATCCTTTTTGACATTCGAAATTATTGACAGGGTAGACCTGAAACGGATTGAATTTTGTCACAACCGATTTGACACGCGTCCCCCATTTGGCAACTTCGGCTGCGTTGATTCAACTGTACCACAGTCCCAAATTCGGCCTGCCCTTTTCTAGATGTCAAATATAGTAACCTGGACAGGGGTATCTTAGGCAACACTCATTCTCAGCTTAGATTACTATGATGGTGTCTCGCCTTGGGCTGAGTAAGACGTCTCTGTGCGTGACCGTGAAGTCTGAGGTGAGTCCCCTGCTTGGAAAGCAGCCTGGGGAAGCAAGAATAATGCTAATTGCAACAAGGCGCCAATAAGGTGTGTACAAAGTGAGGCGAGGCGGGGGATGCCGCATTCGGAGGATCTGCAGATCTGCTTTCATCTGCAAGTCATTGATGTTGCTTCGGAGTCGCCCTCCACCTCCACATTCACCCTCCGCAGAGTAGATCATCTTCGCAGAAGTCAATCCTGTCCAGCTAGACTCCATCATGCGTTGGCTCATGCCAACAGCAACGAGCGGGAGATGAGCCAAACACTAGCGCATGCAACGGCGGCAGCAAGCAGCATTGCATTTCCTTGGTACGTCCTTGTTAGGTAGGCCATCGTGCCGAAGGCTATCTCTTTAGTCCGTGCAGCTTCTCTTCGAGCCTTCCACGCCGGGTCAATTTCATATGGAGGCGTGAAATCGAGGTAAGCATTACGCACGGGTTTGAGCGGAATGGACATGAATAATGCCACTGGCCGGTGGTCGGAGGTCCCAAAGAGAGGGAGCGAGTGGTATGCCAGGGCTTTAATTTTGGTCGGTGATCTCAAGATTCGATCGCACCACGATGGCCAACGATGAGGGGCCCAGTTCCAGGGTTGATCGCTATCGAGTGTGACATCTTGATGAGGCTGGAGTTTGTACGTCGGTGCAAAGTTGATGGGCTCCTCAACCAAGTGGTGCAGGGTCTTATTCAACTTGAGTTCGAGTGTGAGCTGATCGTCAAGGAGGAGATGCGAGAAGTGGGTGGGATCTGATTCGTCTTGTGCGGGCTGTGGGTACGATTTCCGGTCTTCTGCCGACGGCGGCAGTAACGAGGTGCGGTAGTTTAAGTCGCCGGCGAAGACAAGATGCGATGACGGCAGGTAGAGCCCAGCTGCAGTCTGGTCGGGTATGCTATCTTGCAGAAGTGGGCGGTCCTCTTCTTGGTCGCGACTCGGTGTCTCGGAATGGTCGACAAACACGAGGCGTTGGACAATGTGCTTATAGTCCTCGTTCCTCCTAGCCACGTCTCCTTCAAATGGTGCTAAGTGCGCAGAGACAAAAGTTATTAACATAAGGTCATCGCCTACATCGTAGCCCAAGCGTACGCCAACAGCTCCCTTATTGCCCATCTCGGCGACCCCGACTCCAACACTTGCAGTCTGAAGCGATCTAACGTTGGAGGCGACTTCTGCCTTGGCAAACACCATGATCGCCGTAAGGCCCACATTGTCTGCTACCACGTTGACATAACCTTCGCCAGCCAGCTTGACAGCATCACGAAACGCGTTGAAATAGGGCCAAAGCAAAGAGCCTCCGAGAAAAGCATATCCAATTGGGGCAACTTCCTGCAGACAAAGGACCAGGAGGTCTGGCGGTGACGACGCGACGTCAAAAAGATGCGTGGCAAAGACTGCAGGCTTAATGAGTTCACGACCGCAGTTGAATGTCACTACGTAGGTGGATAGCGAAGACATGTTCTGGTTCGAGATCAATGTTGCTGTAACTAATAAGAGGAAGCAGTTGACCACACAAAAAGCGCGTTAGTCTCCCTAACTTATCGTATTATTAGAAAGCCAAAGCTCGCTTAGAAGCTCCTTAACTTACGTCATAATTCGCCCTTGCCAGCAAGTAGCCGGCAAGTTATTGCAGCATATCACTTCTTATTACTTTCTGTCAGGTAGGTTGTAGTATGATTGCAGTACTGTGGTACCACTAGAGAAAGAGGCTACAATATCTCCTTTGACCTGTTTTCCTTGCCACCAGAGGCGATCTGAACGCCAACTAGGTCAAATTTCTGAAGGGAGCTTGTCCCTTGCAGTTAAGGTTAAAGTTTTAGAGCATGCTACTAACCATTATAATAATTACGTTTGCGAGCAAGAAAGTACCGGTAATCGCGAACGAAGGTCCCAAAGCCACGGCACAACGTCTTCTATCCCTTGGCAGCTATGCTATTCTTGACGGGGTCTTATCACGTGATGATATGAGTAATAATAAATCAATTTTAATGTCTATGTGGGCCCTTGGCCTGTAGAGACTACTTCCTGATAAGTGGGGGGGAAACCCTCTCTGGGAATAAAGCCCCGTGGACATCCTCAACTCGGCAGGCTGCGGTACCTGCATCCCGTGTCCTCTGTATACAGGGGAGACCTGTGATAGCTGTCGCAGGTTCCCTTGCAACAGCTATCACAGGTCTCCCCACAATGAGCATTGGTTTGTCCTGCGAGCTCCGCTGCATCCCTCTCTCTCAAGTTGCCTTGCAGCATTTAGCTGCCACGGTATTGACTGCTATCCTGCTGCTGCCCCTGCCTCCGAAAGCGCTGTTGGCCGCCCAACTGTCCTCTTGGCAGGGATGGCTGGTGGTGGTTGTTCAGCTCGGGGGGGCCTGCGGCTGCTCTGTGTGACTGGTGCGTCCCTTCATGAACCTCACTGTCTCCTATAGTAGCGTGTACCTTAGCCTTTCAGCCCCATCTCAAGCTACCTTGTAGACCTTGCACTCCCTACAAGCCTATGCCTTATATAGTGTTTTCTGTAGTTGATATAGCTACTCTTCTGGTTTATGTATACTTCTTTGTGTTGTGGGTGCTTATGCAGTATCTGCAAAGCGCAGGAGCTGCGCATACGGTCTGTGTGTAACCCCAACGGTTACACCGGAAACATCGGGGGTATGAAGGCCTTGAGCCCATAGTTTCACTGAGTGCTAGAGGCCTCCTATGGTGATACCTTCCTGGGCTACCTGGTCCCTAGTATCCTCAGTCCCAAAATATACCAGGAGAGATATACGCGTCTTTCCTGCTACTTGTAAGTGAGTGCCATAGATCCAAGCTACCCGTGGTATTGGGTTAGCCTTAAGACACTTGTTATCCTTCAAGATCTCTTGTATCAGAGAAGTGTTCCTTGTATCTGCCTCCTTTCCATGAGTCACTGGGGTTCAGAGTAGTATCATTGCTACTTCAACAGGGGAGTCCTGTTGAAGGACCTGCACCTCGCCTACTTTTCCTATACTCAACGCATGGTTCTTCGCCTTGGTATCCTTCAGGACTACCTGGATATCACTACTGTATAGGGGCCGAACCACTACTACACCAGGAATTTCCTTCCTCAGATCCCTTAGGATCTCCTGTCGTTCCTTGCTCTTTTGAGTATCTGTCAGAGGTCTAACAGTGATTGCATGACTTCGGGGGATAGTAGTTTCTCGTTGGGGGAGGGGGGCGGGGTTGCAGCGATATCTGCCCAGGTCGGGTGGGGCGGGTTCTTTGACACCGCAGGTGCGCTTTGTATACACTGCATCTGCTTCTTGATGGCGCCGAAGCGCTCGAGGATTTGTTCTGATGCTAAGATAGGGGATTCCGGGAGGGAAGCTCGCGCCTCACCTGCGTATCAACTGCGTCGAAGAGGCCGGTAAGGGCATGAAAAGCATCTGCTATCATGCTCTTTCGACAATGTAGTTCCTATCTGATTTGGTCTCTGAGGAGCCAATAAGCTCCTGAAATAGAGTCTGTACTCCGGTTACAAGCTCCCCTAGGGAGCTAGTTGTTGAGGAGGCCTCCAGGCCGTCCATCGTGGTGTCTCTGGTGATGATCGTCCCCCCTGATCTGTGTCGCGCGCGGGCCGCGTGCGAGCCACCAGTCCAGCGAGGAGAGGTCGCGAGGCCTCCTGATGATGGATTATGATGAATAGAGAGGTATTAATGGGTAGTACGCAGTGGCTGGTCTTAATGGCTGTGGTGCTTTTTTCGATATGAGTAATAAATGGATAGGCTAATAATAAGACAAAATGCAGGTTTTGGGAGTGGATGTCCAAGAATGCATGGGCTTGTTTGAAATTAATAGCATTCATGCTCGAGAAGTTTGGTTCCTTGATGCTGGGCCTGGGTGAGAGCATGGGCTGAAAGTGCCTCCTTGTGGAAAAGTGAGACGACGGAGAAATGGATGAGCCGTGCTGCGAGCGCAGAGCTCGATCGCGGATCGACAGTGGGCGTCTGTGTGGTTGTAAGGCAGCCACGAAGGTGAGGGCAGACATTTTGATATCGCTGACTTTATCGACCTGGCCATCGTCGCCGTGGCGAGGCTGCACCAGTCGTCTGCACCTCTGATGCTGATGCTGGGATGCTGGGACGCTGTGGACAGCTAGGCTAAGCGAGGCACTGGCGAACAGCATCGGCGACATCAAAATCACCGCTGACCCTATGCACATTGCACTTACTGTAGGGGAATACCGTAACTCATCACAGCGATACTTCTTTACTCGACGCTTCTCGCAGGCACGAGTGGCGTGAGGCCATTTGCGTTTCACTCCTGGTTACAGTGGCGACTGCAACAGCTCGGCCGGCCATCCTGGCTGAAGCTCTGACTGACAGTGCAGGAGGGGTTGATATTATTAAAGTAAGAAGTGTCTGTATTTGAATACCCGAGCCATAGAGATGGATGCGGACACTCAGTAGCAGGAGGCGGCGGGGTCCAGTGGAGCTGTAGTGCGATTAAACTGATTTGATTCTGCACCTATTCGAAGTCGATCTGCAAGGAACGACCTCGTATCATGGTAGCTGCGCATATTGCTTTTGCATTTTCCATGGGCTCATCTGAGATAAAACTTGCCGTTCGAACCCGTGCACAGCAACTAAAGGACTCTAATTAAGATAAATATGGAAAATAGCAAGACCAATGTCAATCTTTCTCTTCCCACCCGGCTTGTCGTCAAGCTAATAATAAAACGAGAGAGGTGAGACGAAGCACAGATAATAAAACTCATTCATTAGTTAGTACTGTACTAGTTAGTTAGGCCGACCAGTTTTATCAGTGGGCAAATCACGCAAAGGTGGTAGTCTGACCGCCAAGGCCCCTGACATGGGTGCTACTGTACACAGCCACGTTTCTTGATCTCGCCTTTTCTTTCCAATCGTTCGCTGCCAGTAGTTGTAGAAACTGGGTCATTGCGTGGCCATTGCTCTTCGTTCAGACTCCGTTCTTCCTGTCCTGCACCTTTTCAATTCTAGACGCTCCTTGAATTCTTTGTTTTTGGAATGGCCAACTCGGACAGGCCTTAGAGACAGTCCGTCCCTGTTCAATTCTCCTAAACAACGACTGGACTGCACTGGCACCCCTCAACTAGGCTGCCACGCCCCTGGCTCCCTCGACCGCCTTTGAGGCCGACCTCGTCTGCGCAGGGCCGCGCCAACCGCGACCATGCGCCGCAGCATAGGGGTCTTCATCCTCATTCTTCTGCTTGTGGTCGGGTACGCACTCCATAGTGTGTCGACCTTGATCGCGCTTCTGATTGAAGATGCTTCGGCCGATACGATACAACGGTCAGAGCTGCCGGCTCCCAATTCGACCATGATTGATCAGCGGCCACAGAAGATACCGAAAATCATTCACCAAACATACGTCAATGAATCAATCCCTATGCATTGGGTGCCAGCTCAGCAGGCATGCATCGATCTGCATGGTGACTATGAGTACAAGCTATGGACGGACGACAAATCGCTGGAATTCATTGCAAAGGAGTATCCTTGGTTTCTGGCCACATTCGAGGGATACAAATACCCTATCCAGCGGGCCGACGCGATCCGCTATTTCGTCCTCGCGCATTATGGTGGGATATATATTGATCTAGATGATGGGTGCCGGAGGAGTCTTGATCCTTTGCTGAGTTACAACGCCTGGGTGCGGCGCACAATCCCAACAGGCATCAGCAATGACATTATGGGTGCTGTGCCTCAACATCCCTTCTTTTTGTGCGTGATTGAGAGTTTGCAAGGAGCAAACCGACAATGGTTCTTGCCGTATATTACCATTATGGGCAGCACAGGCCCACTGTTTCTCAGCGTTATATGGAAGAGGTGGATGTCAGAGCACGCTGCTCTAGATGGCAGTGACTGGGTTGGACGGGTCAGAGTACTGATGCCGGACATGTACAACAAGTATGAGTGGAGTTTCTTCAAGACATACAAGGGAAGCAGCTGGCATGGAGAGGATGCCGAATTCATCTTCTGGATGGGCCGACATTGGATTCTGCTGACCACGGCTGGCTTCGGCATTGCTGGTGTTGTTTTCACTCTTGGCTGGCTCTTATATCGGCGGCTGATTAGTTGGGGAACGAGGAGGGCTATGCCAAGGAGCCGGTCGGTTAGCCCCAGAGGACGGACCGCTCTTCGATTGCCTCTGTGGACGCAGTGGAGTGGGGCCAAGGGTGCGTACGAACTGGTGCAGCAGCATGATGCTTGAGCGCGGTCTGGCCAGCACCTGCAGAAGAATGAGAGTTTAATAGGTTGGATTGAGATGCCTTGGTACTTGTCAGCGCATGAGCGAGGTGTTAGGTTATTGGGCGTAATGGCATCGTCAAGTTGAATTGGTCCATGGTATTAGGTTAGGGTTCAAGCAGCGAGGCATTAATAATATATCTTGTTATATTCGCGTCCAGCCATGGCACCTGAGGGAGTAGTTGTCGTGAATAGACAGAAGATTACTGGCATTGTGACCATTTGCCAAGAGAGTATGATAGGATGCCCGGAGGCCACTGCGCATACATAGCCAAGAGTGTAGTACCGGTAACTGATTTATTTTAGTTACTACCGGTACTGTTGTATGATTAATTCTTGTTTTATTAACAAAATAACTGGAGCATTCGCCCAATTTTCCACAACCGACGACCTCGGCAACTGAGGAATATTGGCCTGCTTACTTTCTGTAACTTGGTAGGTACCGGTAGTATTACTGTAAAGAGGACTAACTTACGTCCCGCCCCGACCTCGAGCTCTATTCACCACCCTTGCCGCCTCGCCGGACGCCTGGACTTCCGAATCTGACATCATGCACAACGAAGCCGCAGTCGGCAGAATATCCCGCTCGGCGAACACGAGGCCGGCAAGGATATGGTGTTACGTACGTCGTCGTCGTTGCTGCCGAAATGGGCTGGTGATCAATATAAGACCGTTCGATTGCGGCATCGACGATGTCCTGGACAAGGATTGCATCCAGGGCAGAGGGAGAGAAGCAGGTTGGGGGTTAGGCAAGCACAAAAGGCTAATATAAGTTACTCCAGCAGTACAGTAGTACTGTAGTACAGTATCAAGGCTGCGATCAAAGCTGACTAGTTATTAGTTAATAAATTAGCAGACTATTAATGGATAATTGCCATTCTTGGTGTACACCCCTTGGCGGTGGCGACGACCCTGAGCACGGGTGGTGGCCAATGGCGGAACTATAGAGATAGAGTACCGGATTAGCGAAGGCGGCGATGGGGGCATTGTGAAATTGCGACTATCGAGTTACAGTATTACGGTAGGTGAAGCAGGCCTTGGGATCGCCGTGTTGGGGCCGCCAAGGGGAGTGAAGTAGGGGAGTGGAAGTGAAGTAGGGGTGTGAAGTAGGGGTGCGAAGTAGGGGTGTGAAGTAGGGGTGTGAAGTAGGGGTGTGAAGAAGGGGTGCGAAGTAGCCAGGCACCAATGAACTGGTAGGTTCTTAGCCTGTCACGTATCCCCCCATCGCGCGCCCGCACTCAAGCTCGCTCGCTCTCTTCGGCCCCCCAGCAGAAGAAGGCGAAGACATTGTGATGAGGCCATGGCTGCACTTCCTGAGCGACGACTACACTGCAGGTCTGCAGAGTGTGCAGAACATACATAGATACTGTACAGTGCTACCGGTATCGTAGTTCGCCGCCGCCGCAGCCGCCGCATCGCGTCCTGTAATACGGTACTCCACGTGTCAGGACGGCCGATCCAAATTAGCGGGTATCTCAGCCTAACTAAAGCTAATCTTAGTCGAAACGTAGGGCACCTCCTAGCGAACTGTTACAGAAAGACATCCTCTTCCTGGCCGAGCGGCTGTTCATGTTTGACACGTTACTGACTGTAAGAGCCTGTTGCCAAAGTGATTATCTGCCCCTCCATTGTTGGCCGTGTTTTCTAGGCCACACAAGAATAAACACGCCAAAGCTGGCCAAGTGACTGGCCGTCTGTCTGATCTAGGCCCTCCTTGACCAACACAAGGCACGTTCACCGCGCGCTGCCCTGCAAGGCAGTACAGGCTCTTGTCTGGGACCACTCGACGTCGCCCGTGTGCGAGAAGACGGTCGCGCAACGACTTGAAAACGATCTGCTGCTCGTTGGCCTCTGTTCGTTGGCCTCTTAGGCCTTTTTGGTTGATGTCTGCCGTGGCCGCTTGTCACTTGTCCCCGTCCCCGTTCGGCTTCTGATCCTCGCGCTTCCAAGTTGCAGCCTCGGCCGCGCTATTTCCTGTCGCTTGTCGCCTGTCGCTTGTCGCCTGTCGCTTGTCGCCTGTCGCTTCCGCCTCGGCCTCTGTGCAGTGGCTGATTGACGGTGCTTGAGCAAGCACAAGCTCCACCGTCTAGAAGCCGGCCGGACAGTCCGCTCCTCTCTCCTGTTCGGGCTCTCTAAGCGCGCCCGAAGATGGCCTCGGGCGGGCAGAATGGGTAAGAATTGTGGCCCATTATGGCTCGCTGCCGGGCCGGACCACGGCCGCCAGCCGCCAGCCGCCTACACGTTCCTCATCCGAGTCGACGCCTGACTGACTGCCGCCAGCTTCTACTCTGCCAGCCAGTTCATGAACCCTGGCCCTGCTCCGCGCCCGCCTACAGACCGGCCGCGTCACGTGGAACTGCAGCGGGCAGCGACGGGCCCGGCCGTGCCCAGCACTACTTTCGAGTCCATGTCGCTCAGCGCCGGACCGGCCTCGCCTGCGGCCACGAGCGCAATCACGGCCACGGGCACCAGCAGCAGCCTCTACTTCTCCAACTCGAGCTCTCTGTCACTGTCAACACCGCTCAAGGTCGGCTCCTCGGCCATCGTCAAGGAGGGCTGGGCGCGCTGCAAGGAAGACAAGTTTCTTGCTGGCTGGAACGAGCGGTACATGGTGCTGCGCGAGTTTCGAATCGACTTCTTGAAGGGCGAGAATGGCAAGGTGATGATGTCCATCCAGCTCAACGCCGTCACCGGCGTCTCGCGGTCCGAAACCACGCGCATGGCCTTTGAGATCACGCGCATGGCCAACCCTAAGGACAGCCAGGGCAAGGCCACCATCCTCAGCCGCGATTTGCCAACCAAGACGGTCACGTGTGAGGTCTCCAGCGACGATGACATCTACGACTGGATCGACAAGATCTACGAGCGCTGTCCGGGCATGGGCGGCGTCAGCAACCCCACCAACTTCAGCCACCGCATCCATGTCGGGTTCGATCCACAGACCGGCGGCTTTGTTGGCTTACCCCAGGAGTGGGAGAAGCTGCTTACTGCATCGGCTATTACGAAAGAAGACTACAAGAAGAACCCGCAAGCGGTCATAGAAGTTCTCGAATTCTACTCCGAACACAAAAAGCGCGAACAGAACCCGGAGATATACTCGACCACCATCCCTGTTTCTCAACCCTTGCAAGCCCAGAAGGCGACATTCCAGTCCGGGGGCAATACAGTCGCACCCCCGCGGCCGGGTCCTCCCACAGATAACCAGCGATTCAACACCAATCAGTTCGTTAGCAACTACCAGGAAGGCCAGGCCCGGTCTGGACCTCCTGCGGTAAAGGCCCAAATAACGCGAGCACAGACTGACAAGGCCACGTATGACATGGAGGCTGATGCGGCCAGAATCAAAGAGATTGCCAACGTGGAAGCTCAACGAGTGAAGCGCGAGCGTGAAGCGGCAAAGGCGCGAGAGGAGGAGCTGCGCAAGCAGAGCGAGCGCGCCAGAGAAGAGGTTGAGAGGCAGCGACGAGACCAGGAAGAATACAACAACTCCCTGCCCAAGACCAAGACGACGCTAGCTCAACAGGAAATTGCTGGTGTGCCGCCTAGCGACAAGACTGGTCAGCGACAAGATCACTATAGCCCGGCCAGAAAGGCTCCTTCGGCGCCTCAGTCTAACGGCCGGCGTTCAAGCCCGCAACGACAGCACCAGGCTCAGCGCCAGGCTCCTGCAGCTCCGACTACGGTCAACGCCAAGAGTGTGCTCGCCAAGGCTAGCGCAAATACACAACAGCCCGTGCGCACCGAAGGCCGAGACCGCGAAGGACAACAGACTTCGTTGAGCCAGAGACATCACCAGGACCGAGCTGTGCCGCGGAAGGCGTCGTCAAGCCGAGATCAGCAGAATGGTGTGAACGGACAGTCTCAACAGCGGCAGAACCATCAGCAACACCAGCATCAGCAGTCATTACAACAGGTCAAGCCTCTAAACGTTGCCAAGCAGCAGCCCCAGACAAAAGCTTTGGCTGATCCACGCAAGCAGGCCGAGGAGGCGCTGAATGCCAAGAAGCCGGCAGATGAGCGCAAAGAGGTTCGGATGTCGTCCATGTCGGAGTCAGAGGTCATGGCCAAGCTCAAGCAAGTCGTGTCACGTGACAATCCGATGGACTCTTATGCCAAGCAGAAGAAGATTGGCCAAGGTGCGTCGGGCTCGGTGTATGTTGCGCGTGTCAAGGAATCTGCGCCATCGCAAATTGCGCGCGAGCTCTACCGTACCCATGGTCCCAAAGGCCAAGTCGCCATCAAGCAAATGGACCTGCGCAATCAGCCGCGCAAAGAGCTGATCGTAAACGAAATCATTGTCATGAAGGACTCCAAGCATCCTAACATTGTCAATTTCTTGGACAGCTTCCTGCAAGAGTCGAGCAACGAACTGTGGGTGGTGATGGAGTTCATGGAAGGCGGTGCGTTGACCGACGTCATCGAAAACAACGCCGTCATCACCGAGGATCAGATTGCCACAATCTGCAACGAGACGTGCAAAGGTCTAGCGCATCTGCACAGCCAGGACATTATTCATCGCGACATCAAGAGTGACAACGTTCTGCTGGACCGCATGGGCAATGTCAAGATTAGTAAGTCCTGCTGCTGCTGCTGCTGCTGCTGCAACTACTTTGAACTGACGCGCTGACAAAATGATGGCAGCTGATTTTGGCTTCTGCGCCAAACTAACGGAATCCAAATCGAAGCGAGCAACCATGGTAGGCACACCTTACTGGATGGCTCCCGAAGTGGTCAAACAGAAAGAATACGGGCCCAAGGTCGACATCTGGTCTCTGGGTATTATGGCAATAGAAATGATCGAGTCCGAGCCTCCCTACCTCAACGAAGAACCGCTGAAAGCGCTGTTCTTGATCGCCACCAACGGCACACCCCGCTTGAAGAACCCCAACAAGCTGTCCCGCGAACTCAAAGCCTTCCTGTCAGTCTGTTTGTGTGTCGATGTTAGAAGCAGAGCAAGCGCAGATGAACTCCTCCGCAATGATTTCATGCGCATGGGCTGCAGTTTAGCTAGCCTGAGCGAGCTCTTGCGGTGGAGAGAGAAGTCACGGCAATAAATAAGCGAAAAGAACAAGAGTCATGAATGAGGGTGGGCGGTTAAAGACTTTTTGGTCTGGGGTCATTTTTGAACAGAAACCAACTGTCTGATTGCACTCTTGACGTCCCCAAGGTATTGGCGGTGTGGGGGCCGGATGGGGAATCTGATGCATGAAGGTAATGGCGGGCAGTGGCGTGCTCATGGCATTGATATGAGGACTCTACTACATCTTGCTATCCCACACAGACTGCTACTTGTCTCGTGGTTGCGGAAGCAGGGTTTTGTTGGATACCCTAGAAACATACACACTCGAAAAGGGCAGTGGGCGCCAGGGGCTGTCTGCCCAATCAGTTGGACGACAAGCGGCGCAGTAGCTGCTGCTGCTGGGGAATTCATGAAAGGCGATGGACGATATGACTGTGATATGAAAATCTTGGGCGTGGGCTTGAAACTCCTATCACACAAAAATCAGACAGACAGAAGACAGACAAGCATAGGAGAAAAGGACATGGAACCCTATTTTTTCCACGCCTCATTGCCCCTAGCAGGTACATGTCAAGTTGAGTTGGTCATATTAAACTCCGCTCCTGAACTCGGAGACTGACTGAGCGGCCTGTCCCATTTTCTTAATGTTCTCAGTTACTTGCCCCTGCGCCCTTTTCTGAGTCAGACGAAACTAAGTCAAACTCAAATCCTGTATCGCTGAAAACAGCTACCGCCCTGCTGCAATCCATCAATCTACACAGCTGCATCAGCATCAGCACCAGCATCAGCATCAGCATCAGCAGCATTCTTCTTCTCAATCTCAGCAAGGGTCTGGACGGTATGATCCCAGACTTTCTTGGCCGTATCAGCTTTCCACACTTTGACGTAGCTGACAGTCTTGTTCTCATCACCTCTCTGGCCCACGCGGCGCCGCCCAGCTCATTTTGGTTGCTGGATGCCACCCCACCCACAACGCTGCTCTCGTCATCGTCAGAGGTAAGGATGTCAGCCAAGGTTGAAATCGCAGGAATGAGTTCCATTAGGATGCCGGTGACTTGGCCCTTTTTCGGTTCGATTCGATTTGACGACTGCTTTTAGGCCCGGTACAACTAATCTAGTTGATCGAGTGCTCCTGCCTGATTTTCCGGCTGTTTGCAGTAATGTACCGTATTCTCGAGGGACAGATTGGTGAAGTGCCTGGTTGGTGAGTCTGCAGCACATAATTTGTCCATTAAAAACTACCTTTAGAACCCAACTTGGGTCCAATTGCTCGAGGACCTTGATAGAAGGTGATGGTAGTTAGTCGACCGGTATTTGGACTGATTTGTATGAAATCGGAGATTGGAGGTGAAAGCACGGCGGAGGTAGGCCGTCGCGAGGGGTGAGTGTTGGCTTCCTGCTCTTCGTTACGAACTGGAATGTAAAGGCTTCTGGGTTCATATAGGCCTCAAGATCTTGTGGTAATGACGTGTCATTCTGGCTACTATCATTAGAAGGGCGCGATCTGAGAAAATTGGTTGAAGAAGAAGCTTGGTTAGGTCTTCAATTTCCATCTCGAGCCGAGTACTCGTTTCTTCTAGGCCTTGGGGTTCATCTTCGGGGCCGCCATCCTGAGAATTGCATGCATCAAAGCGTTTCAGAAAGCCTTGTTCGATTGAGTTATAACCAGGGTCCAAGCCTGGTAATGTGCGACGCATGAGCATCACCTTAAACATTTTCTTATTGCATTCGAAAAGGAGGGTTAACTTGTCTTCGTCGTCGTCGTGTTCCGGAAAGTCCTGCTAAATGGAGATAAGCTGGCCGTTTAGGTCATTGCTTTGTTGATCAGCCATGTCGACTACCGTGAGGAGGAGGAGGAGGAGGAGGAGGAGGAGGAGGAGGTAGATTAGAGATGAGTGAACGCAAGAGATTTTGCAAGATTCTTCGTGCAGGTTGAGATGAAGATAGGGAGAGAGCTGAGGTCCTATTAGTAACTATGTCGCTATGGTCCCTTTCAATTATTTAGAATATATCCGCTAAAATAGGTGAACAGCATTCAAAGCGCCCGCGAGGCGAATGTGTCTAATAATACTGTAATAGTTAATATCAGGCTGGTGACTAGCTAGTTAGTTGACCGTTCCCAAAGTGGAAATCCAATCGCCATCAATCAAACAACCACTGACACGATCATCTGCACTACTACTCGCCACTAACCACCCGATTTTCTCTCAGCATGGCAGCCCCTCGCAACCAACGCGCCTGCATGCTCTGCAGCATCGTCCTCCCGCAATCGGCCTTCATGCGCGAGGGCTGCCCGAACTGCGAAGAGCACCTGCAATTGGCGGGCTCGGCAGACAACGTGCAAGAGCTGACGTCGCAAGTCTTCGAGGGCACCATCGCGCTGGCCAACCCACGCAGCAGCTGGGTCGCCAAGTGGCAGCGCCTGGGCGAATATGTGCCGGGCATCTACGCCATCAAGGTCGTGGGCAAGCTGCCGGACGAAATCATCGCCAGCCTCGAAGATGCCGGCATTCGCCATGTGCCCAGAGATGGAAGTGGAGGGGATGCGGAGATGGGGGCTGCGTGAAGTGGTGGCTTTGGAGAAGTACTATTCCACAGACACCCGCAAAGTGGTCGTTGTGATGCAGCCGCAGCGCAAGCGATAGAGATGTCGACTCGCGATTTGGCGACAAGCACGCTGCCAGACCCGGGTTCAAACGGCAGGAAAATGAGAATTCATCGATTGATTCGATGATGACTCGATGATGATTCGATGATGATTCGATGATGACTCGATGATGATTCGATGATGATTCGATGATGATTCGATGATGATTCGATGATGATTCGATGATGATTCGATGATTCGATGATGATGGGGAGGAGAGGAGGAGAATCAGAGAATGAAGAAGCAGAGAACGAAGAAGCATGCTCACAGAAACTGGGCGAAGACATATCCCGCTAGCCCTTCTCTCTCGATTACGAAAGACGAGCAGATATGCTACGACGACGAAGACGACGACAAAAGGAATACGATGTGTGAGCTACGGCAAGTGGCCGAAACGGAATCCATTGGCGCGCACGACGCCGTTCAGCCACCCTTTCAGATGACCATCCAGCTAAAAGCAATAAGATCCAGCCTCCTAGCACAGGACGTAGCAGACAGACTATTTCTCGTAGGGAAAAAATTATTTGTTGTCCACCCAAACGGCCTCGTTTTGCCTCTCTAGCTCGCAGCCTGCTTTTCCAACTTGTCGAGCAGGATATCCGCATGGTGCTTCTGGAAGACCAACATCGGCCGCAGTCTGACTGCCTGCGAGCCACTCCCACCAATGTTCACGCCCGCGTTCCTCATCCGGACCAAGAACTGGTCTCGCTCGGGATGGTCGAAGGCAATGAACGTACCCTGGCCCTTGCCGCGGAGATTCTGGAACTGGTCCGGATACTTATTTGCCAGCGTTTCGAGCCCCTTGTAGAGGTAGTCGCCAACTACAGCCGTGTGATCGACCAAGTTCAGACGGTCAATCTCGTCGATGATGGCCCGGAAGATAAGAGCGCGTGCGGGATCGCCCAGCCATGTGTTAAACTGGCGATAGCCCTTGTTCGGTCGCAATTCTGGATTGCCGTAGTAGTAGCCCGCAGCTTGTGCCTTTTTCGAAAAGGTCACAATGTCCGGCGGATCTTGGAGGTTCCAGTGCTCGTGCGCCCAGAACTTGCCAGTCGCGCCCACGCCAGTCTGTACCTCGTCGACAATCATCACCACGTCCAGGCGTTTGGTAATTTCACGAAGGCCTTGGAAGAATTCAGCGGGTGCGTGGTTGTCGCCACCCTCGGATTGTATAGGCTCGACTATGATGGCGGCGACCGGGTTGTAGAACATCCTGATGGCTTGCTCAGTCTCAAAGAGACAACGCTCAACTTCGGCCTTGTTCTCCTGCACATGGTCTTTGAGTGGGTACTTGAGCGAGGGGAACGGAGCTGCCGGCCAGTCAAAAGCTGGAATGTCGAGTTTGTGGATTGGCTTGCTTCGAGTAGTGGACAGACTGCCAAGGAGACGGCCGTGGAAGCCGGCTTTGAAAGACAGGATGGACAGAGGTGGAGAGCCAGGCGCGTGGTTGAGCATGCTCGACTCCATCTCCTCGGGCGTAAAGGCGACACCACGGCCACCGCGAAGCTTGGCCGCCTTCCACATGAAAGCAGCCTTGTACGCGGTTTCATTGGCGTCTGAGCCAGCGGTAGCAGTGAAAATCTGGTTCAGTCCCTTTGGCGCGACGCGAAGTGCACCGGTTTCAAGAATGGAGGCCCAATCGTGCCCTGGGAAGCTTCCCATAGCTGGTCGGTTGACGAGGGCTGACACCATCTCCGGGGAAGATGTTGCTTTCACCAAGTTGGGGTTGTTATATCCCACCGCAATCGACGCAATCTGGGCAAAGACGTCCAGCAGAACGTTGCCGTCCAAATCTGCCAGGTAGTTGCCATGGCTCTGCTGATAGTTGGCCACAAGTTGAACACTGGCCAAATCGAAGATCTTGTGCAATTCTGCTGCTGCCGCCTTACCATTTGGGCCTGGAATTTCTGTCTGGGCTGTAGGTCCTGTGGGCTCGTCGGGAAAGAACGGAGCACTTGCCGAAGAGCCAGCTGTGCTTGAGATTGGCCGCAGAGTCACCCGCACAGTCGGCGTTGATAGTCGGGCAAGACGCGTGCACGCCGACGATGCTCGCCGCAGGGATGCCATTACCTACCTATTATTGAATAAAGTCCTCGATCGTTTAGAACAACGATGTTGTTCCCCTCGTGATGTAAAGCGAAGGGCTGCGGGGAAGTGCGCCGCAAACCGGAGTAGAGCGTGCAAAATTGGGACACGCTGCCACCGCTATCGTATGCTGGTCACTATGCAGGTCAACTAGCTCTCTATTACATAGTCACCTGCACCAGGCAAATGACAACATCGGCCATAACCTCGTCATTTCTGACGCCCGGACGCGTTGCCAAGGAAGGTGCCCTTGCCTCGCTCTATGTCCGCCGTGATACGTCTATTCCCGTGGTGCTCTCCCAGACCATAAATTCCAGTCAGGACGAAGGCTATGCCGAGGGTGTCGTCACCAACACCCGCTTCGGCTCGTTTCCCCATTCCACCATTATAGATACACCGTGGGGGAGCCAAATCAGAGCCAGCCAAGTCGATACCGGTTCTCGAGGCCGCCTTCGCCCTGACAAACAAGTCAAGCGGAGGAAGCTGAATGAGACCAATGGCATCGACAAGGAGCATGGTGACGGCGCCGGTGTGAGAGATGCGGTTGCCGCAAGCTCCGGTTTCGTGCATGTCTTGCCCCCTACACCGGAGAGCTGGACGTACAGTCTTCCTCATCGGACCCAGGTGGTCTACACACCGGACTACAGTTACATCCTGCTCCGCATTCGAGCTCGACCAGGTACGCGGCTGATCGAATCGGGTAGTGGGAGCGGCAGCTTTACACATGCAGCCGCTCGAGCTGTTTTCGATGGATATCCAACTGTGTCTCCAGACACGCCAACAGCCACTTCTTCAAGCGGTCAGGGTCATGTCTTCACATACGAATATCACGAAGCACGGCACGCCAAGCTCAGGACGGAATTGGATATGCACGGTCTCAGCAGTATCATCACTCCGACCCACCGAGACGTCTACAAGGATGGCTTCAGCCTGCCTGATGGGACTTCACCCCGTGCCAGCTGTGTCTTCCTTGACCTACCAGCACCCTGGAAAGCGTTTCCACACCTACAGCGCACGCCTTCAGACGGGTCAGTATCGGCACTTGACCCCACACAAGCCGTCTACCTGTGCACATTCTCGCCGTGCATTGAGCAAGTTGAGAAAAGCGTGTCTCAGCTGCGTAGCTACGGCTGGCAGGAAATCGGCGTCGTCGAGATCGGCCACAAGCGTATCGACGTGAGGAGAGAGTACACGGGCTACCGCTTCGACGGTATGCGAGGCGTCAACACGGTAGCAGCTGACGTAGACGAAGCGCTGGACAAACTCCGAGAAGTTGAGCAGCGAACGAGAGATTTCCAAAATATTCCATCCATCGCCGATGGCCGTGGTGAGGACGCCACCGAAAACAAAGAGGGGGACTCACATACGGTAACCAAGATGGTAAAGGAAGTCAGCATCGGTAACAAGCAGCAAGACGCTGCAAAATCATTGTTTCGCGAAGGCGTCCTCGTCCATCAACCGGAGCCGGAACTGAAGACGCATACTAGCTACCTTGTCTTTGCCGTGCTCCCGCGAGACTGGACTGAGGAGGACGAGAACAGAGAAAGAGAGAAGTGGGGGAAATTCGTCAAGCTAGATGTTGACGTGCCCAAGAGTCAGAGGCAGCTGAAGAAGGAAGCCAAAGGGAAAAAGAAGAATCGTGAGAGAGAGCAAGCTGTTGCTGCTGCAGCTGCTGCAGCTGCTGCTGCAGTCCACGATTGAATGAATAAAAAAGTTGTTGGTCGTAACCTAGGTATCATCAACTTGTCAATCATCCATACACATACACACCTTGAAGTGTTAGAAGACAAAGAAAAGCCTGCACCCTTCTCTCAGACTTCGTATAGATGCCAGCCTAAAGCCATCAATAAATGTCTGTTCTTCCCTTCTTGACCTTCAAGCAAAGAGCATCCTCATCGACTCGACAATCTCCTCGCTCGTATCGATGCCGTTATTGTTGACAACGTTTTGTTGGCGCTTAGCAGCTTTGTCCCTCTGCTCCTGCTGGCAAACTTGACACCATCGATCGAAAGACAAGGGCTTGGCATATGCCATGCCAAGAATGTACACGGGATCTCGAAACAGACAGGGCTCCCAGCAGGCGCTGCATCGCTGCTCTCGCCTGTTCATCTTGAGCGGCAGCTGATCGAGCGCTTTCCAGATGCCGGGCTGCGTGGGAGGATGGCGGAGCTGTTCGCACGCTGCCCGCTTGTCATTTTGTTCTTGTTCGTCTGGAGGAGCATCGATATCCTTGCCATTGAGATGCTCGACTAGCGCTTCGACACGGCCTTCCCAGCTGCCCTCCCAACTGACACTGCCTCTGATAACTCGGAACCACCACGAGCCATTTTCTCGTCGCCGTGCGCACTTCACCCGGCGCTTCCGTGCCCTGCTGCTGCTCCACTCCTCCGTCATTTCAATCAGCCACTTGACCGCGCGATCCGTCCTGCTTAGCTCATCTTCATTTTCCTCCCCTTGCCCTTCGGCCTCACCCTCGGCCTCGCCTTCCTCTCCTTCTCCCTCCCTGCCTTGCGAAGCGCTGTCATTGTTGTTGCCATTATTGTCGTCGTTGTTGTCGTCATTGTTGTAGACTGCAAATCTCAACCCCATCCCTTCCCAGAACTTATTCCGTCTGTGACGCTCCTCCTTTTCAAAGCAGTCGACGCAGCCCCAGTACAACTCCTCACCAAACACGCCACACACGCGACAGACACCCCTCTCGTCGTCCTTGGGCACTTTGACCAACCGCTCTCCTCGCGTAACCCACCGTGCCCATCGCTCGACCCGGCCGCGCCGTCGCACCGTGTCCGATTTGCGCACCCAGTGCTCTCGCCACCACACGCCGCCAATACTGAGGTACCGACACATGCAGTCCTTGCATCGGCGAAGTTCTGCACATCTGCCACCGAGTCCCGTACCGCGACTGCTCATCCGCTCGACGAATGCATGAAGGGGTTTCAGCTCGAGACAGCCGTAGCAGGTCAGATGCGTGGCCGGCCGTTCTTGCAGTTGCCATGCGTATGTCGAGTAGAACAGATCCCAGAGATGGGAGAGTGGTTGGCGTCGATGGGCGGTGCGATAGGCGGACAGTTGCAATTTTTCTGCTGCCCGGAGGGTTAGGACAATATCGGCTCTGATGCGGGCCAGCAGCTCGAGTGGCATGCTGTTGCGCATCGCCTTGCAAGTGCCGCGGAGTGCGAGGAGGCTGTTGAAGTCGAGGTAGCGAGATATCAAGAAGATGAAGATGTCCTTTGGTAGAGAAACAATAAGGGAGAAGGGCGCGGCTTTTTCAACGTCGCCGGAAATTTCAGATAGGCTATGACTGTCGTTGCCGCTCCTGCTGCGCTTGGGAATACCAAGAGAGGAGGCAAAGGAGAGAAGACCAAGATGTGATCGTAGGCTGCCTCGGGTGGTTGATTCAGCTGATTTCTCAGCCCGTGACAAAATCCTTCGCTTAGAAGGACACAGAGACATATCAGACACGACTTGGTCATGTCCATCGTCGACCACCTTGCTGTGTTCGTGATTGACGACCAGCGGTAGCACGGTCAACGACATTCCTTTGACATCTTCACAAATCGTTGTTTCACCCATAGCTGAATCAGAACACTGCCGCATCATCGAGTTAGACGCTTCGTCTGCCACGGTTGCGTCCATTTTCGCTGCAGAAGAGTCGTCAGGCGAGAGATGGCTAATCCTACGACGCGCTGCAAAGGAAAGACGGGCTTGGGAACTCGCCTGTGCTGGCAGATCGGATGCTACGTGCTGTGTGTTTCCAACAGTTTAGATCAAGTTCTGGGACAAGCTCGTGTTGATTGTGTTGTTGGCATCGAAGGAATTCAGCCGAGTCCTGTCTGCCTCGGCCTAGCGGCACCTGCGACACCGCAAGCTAGACAGCGGCAATGGCAGAGGAATAGATAAAGAGGTCGATAATGGACGACCAGCAGAAGCACGTATACTAGGTCACAAGCGGAGGTTAAAGCACATCAACTTGAACAGATGTGCGTACAAGCCACTCACTAGAAAGGTGGGGTTTCTAAGTGTCCAGACGGAGAACCGTTATGCAGGGGGCAACTATTTGCAACCAATGATGACAAAGCACTGGGTCGTTGCAAAAGTCCGGCGTCCCAAGGCGCTCTCTCGTTTTACGCTCAGAAACTTCAAGTAATTGGTCGCAACCTTCTGTTGGTGTTGGAACAGAAAACACAGGGCCTCGGCGCTGGCAGTGTGGATGGGAGGAGAAATGTATGTCACGATATCGCCATATTGTTACAATATCTGAAAAAGGCCTGCGTCTCATCATTCATCAATAGTCCGACACCGTTTGCCCTTGACTGCACCATAACGAGGGTATCAATTCCAAAGCAACGAACATTCCAGAGGCCCTAATTTTCCTTTCCTTTCACAACATAAGCATAGCAACAAACACACTGCCAGCAACGGCAGCGAAGACGGGAAGACCATGAGGCAGGTGTGAGAAGGTCGAGCCAGAAGCAGTGTTGGAAGACGTAGTTGTGCTGACAGTTTGGCTGACGGCTTGGATACCGAAGGTCGTTCCTGTCAGGACCTGGGTCGTGCCTCCAGTAGTGACAGTTGTGGTAATAGTAGCGGGCGAAGGTGTGGCAGTGGTCGTGCTGCAACCAGACCAGGTTCCGGTCCAGCTTGAGAATGGACCCCAACCACCCGTCCATGTAGTCCAGTTATCGCAGTTAACTCCACTGGCCTTTGTGCCCCAAGGGCCGGCGCCACCAGGTCCTCCAAAGCCGCCGCCATGGCCGCCCCAGCCTCCGGCGCCAGACCATGGCCCATTACCAGGTCCACCCCAACCAGAGGGCGCGCCGGGAAGACCAGTTGAACATGCGGAGATCCACGAGGACCATGCTCCAGAGCCCCATCCACCAGAAGGGCCCCATCCAGAAGGGTTGGCCGTGATTTGCGAGAGAGTGCCACCGGATGTGGCAGAGAACGTGGCTTGCTGGGTGTTGGTGACAGTGTTGCCATTGTTAACGCAAATTTGGGCGACAGCAGCGTAAATGGCTTCTTGGTCTGTCGCATTGGTGCACGAAGTAGCCACACAAGTATTCAGCTGTGCGATGGCGGTGCCGTTCGAACATAGACAGTCCCAGCCATTCGATTGATCACAGGATGCGCCATCCCAACTGCCAAAACAGTCATTCCACCCACAGCTGGGCGCCCAAGCCATAGAAGCAGAGGCAAAGAGAGCTGTGGCAATCGCAAGAGTCTTCATTCTGTCAGCTGCAGACGGTTGTTTACTGGGTAGACGAAGACTAGTATCGAGGGATAGTAGAACGGATTGTCTAGGCACACAGGACAGCAGCAAGGCAGGCTGGGGGATAGATATATTCTTATCTAAACGAGCATCTTGGTCAAGGAGCCAGCACAGCCTGGCCAGGTCACCATCCAAGATGAACCAGGGACACGCGTCGACGAGCGGAATGTGCACAATTTTGGAAGGGGTATGGTCAGGACAATTTTTGGTTGGTCTCGTCAACTTTGGCGGGGCCGAATCTGTTGTCCGGGCGCTATCTTGGCGGATGCGCTAGTGGAGAAGTGCATTTCTATTTCGGTAGCTGACCGCTTGTGCCCTGGGGATTTCAACCCCACGTTGTAGAGGGCCGTTGGGCCACCAGTCAACAGTTGACGCTGGTCGTATTGTCTGTGCGAGCGGCCTCAGCCTCAAGTCGGCGCAGCAGGCAGTCACTGGGAACGATGTGCCCCAGATGCCGTGCGTCTTCACTGTGCCCGGGCTTGACGAGCTGGTTTGACTAGCCTTGGCTCTTGGCAATCCATCGGTGAGAGTAAGCTCCGATGACCGCTTCAAGGCGTGTCAGTTCGATCAGCCCACCTATGCCGGGGCACAATGTTGGACCTGTTTCATGATCTACTACCTTGATTAGCCAGACTCTTTCAAGTCTTGGCCTCAAACTGCGCCGGGTTCATATTGATTTTGCACAGCTTAGCGAGACAGCCGCTCAATTGCAGGAAGCTCTGAACACCCTCCAGGATTCTCATATGCGTGAATCCGATCACCTTGATGAATTCAAGTTTAGAATGCTCAGACAGAGTGGGGATCGTTTTAGTCACCCTGAACATGGTGCTGATGATATCATGTGACGAATATCCCAGATCCCTAAAAGTCAAGGCCGTTAGTGACGTAGCCTCGCCCCTAGGCGGGAGATATGCATCGTGCTTACTTACCAGAGCTCTTTGAGGATGTCCACTGCGCTGTCGATTTTGCCTTCCCAGCAGGCCTTGATCATCGCCTGGACTTTGACTGGATGAGGGCTGTCTACAACACGGAAGACATTGTCTCCGCTGACGAATCCGAATCCAGCCCAAGTGCTCTGCAGGTTGTTGATAGCTTGGCGCATGTCGCCTTCGGCACTGAAAACCAGTGCGGCAAGGCCGTCATCCGAGTATTCCACCTTCTCAGCCTCGGTGATTTGCATCAGCCGCTGCACTACCTGGGCGTCTGACAGCTTTGCGTAGCGAAGGATAGCACAACGCGACTGCAGAGGCTCGATGATCTTGTTTGATTGGTTGCAGGCAAAGGCGAAGCGAGTGGTGTTGGAGTAGATTTCCATGGTGCGTCGTAATGCTTGTTGAGCGCCAGCCGTCATACTGGCCAGGATCAGCGGCACTGTGTGCGGATGACGATCAGATGCCTACCTGTCGGCTTCGTCTAGAATAACGATCTTATGGCGGCCCGGAGGCAACGTCACTTTCTTCTGAGCGAAACCCTTGATTCGATTGCGAACAACATCAATGCCTCGCTCGTCACTGGCGTTCAGCTCAAGGACGGCTTCTTTGTATGCGTCTCCCAGCAGTGTCCTGGCTAAGCAGAGGATGGATGTGGTCTTGCCAATGCCTGGCATGCCCGAGATAATGACATGGGGCATGTTTCCGTCCTTTGCAATGATCTTAAGTCGTTCGATGGTCTCTGAGTTGCCCACAACATCGTCGAGGTAGACTGGTCTGTACTTCTCGACCCACGGTAGTTCGTAGTCTAGGCCTGCCCCGGTGGTGTTGGCTTTGAGAACCTTTTTCGCACCTGATGTCGACGATTCTGGCTGGTCAGACATTTCGCTAGACGCTAGTAATTGAGAGTCGAAGAGGTCCAAGACTCGTCGCAGAATGGATCAGTCGCAAGACATGCCAGACCCTGCCCTGACTGTGGGTTCGATGCAGTCTGCCCGAAACTTTTAGCCTTGTCGCGGCACGCGTCACACATTATTGGTCAACCTGGTAGTTTCGTGTATTCAGTAACTTGATAATCACGTGATCGGAGGTTCAAGAAAGCCAGTACCGTAATCGCGTTGAGTCACGTAAACGCAGCCCGGACGGGCCTCCCGTTTGTATCTTCTGACAAAGCGGCTCAGTTCATTTGTGAATTGCTATTAAAGCTGAGTCCCAAAGTAATATTTCGCACGTTAGGTTGTCGGAGGTACTCGCTGGGTCAAACATTATCGGGAGAGCGCATATCGCCACGAGGGAGGTCAGAGTAACAAAGTTTGAGAACCCAAGCAAGACACCTGGGGGTGAGTGCCTTGAATTGACCATTGCAGGTATACTCGTTTTCAGTCTTTCTCAGTAATGGCCCTCCTTCAAACCAGATAACGAGGGCGTAGGACTAACCTCCCTCGTCGTTGTCCATCAACGAAATGCCCATATATTTCTAGACGCAGTCCGTGCTGAACAGGCAGCCACCGCTCTCACCGTGTCCCACTTTTGTTATCGCTGGGTCTCAAGATACCACCAACTTATTAGGAAGGGGGTCTTGCTGACCGCTTTGTCTGCCTCGAGCGCGGCTAAAGGACAGTATTACCGGCTGGCTGGCATTGCGGAATGCACCCCGAACATGCATATAGTTGAGAGTTTGAAGTGATCTGACTATGAAGTTGAAGCACACAGTTAAAAAGACCTGCAAAATTCTATCCGAATCAATTCCAAGTCTCAAAACTTCGTCACGGTCAGTAGAACTTATCAACGATGTGCAAAACCACTCACATAGCCGCTGCTGAACGCCTCGACTCACGTGCTAAACCAACTGTGCAGGGGGTGCTCACGACGGAGAAAGGTACTTTCTCCTCGCTTGTACCATCCGGCGCCTCAAAAGGTGATTAGGAGGCAATTGAGCTTCGGGACCGTGATGGATCACGCTACGAAGGAAATGAGGTTCTCCAGGCTGTCAAGTATGTTGAACACACGTTGGGTCTAGAGCTCATTGCAAAACAGTTCGCCGTCACGACTCAACAAAACGAAATCGATGCGTTTCTGTGATGGGATCAAGGATAAGAGCGGCCTCGGAGCCAATGCAATCTTCGGCATTAGCATGGCTGTTGAAAGGGCAGCAGCTGCGGCAAAGTTTCGTGGCAAAACACTTTCTTCTCTCCCTGCTGTGATCCCGGCGGCGAGCCTCCAATGTATATCACCACCACTTGCGTTTCTAAGTCCTAAACGAATTCTCCTCTCTTGACAGAATGTTCCACTGTACGACCATCTTGTGTCCGTCGCAGCTCAGCCAAAGAATTCTTACGTGCTACCCGTCCCATTTTTCAATATGTTGAATGGTTGCGTACATTCCGGCAATCCCATGGCATATCAAGAATTTCTGATCGTGCCTGCTGGGGCAAATTCAATATGTCATGCCGTCCAAATGGGTGACGAAGTCAACTCCCATCTCAAGTCGATTATCGTGTCGAAATGTGTCCATTCTGCTATTGGAAATTGGCGACGAAGGTGGCTTCGCACTTCCAATATCCGAACTACATGAAGCGTCGGATCTCCTGAATCAAGCAATACATTCTGCAGGCCATGAAGGGAAGATCATCATCGGAATCGATCCTGCCAGCAGCGAGTTCTTCAAAGGGCAGAGTGGGGAGTATGATATCGGGATGAAGTGGGACAAGTCCAAGCGGATAAGCAGTCAAGAGCTGGCAAAATTGTACCATGACCTCTTAGAATAATACCCCATTGTACTACTCGAAGATCCCTTTACACAAGATGATTAGGATTCTTGGACGAACTTCAAAGAGTGCCCTGTTGAACTTGTGGGTGATGACCTACTGGCCACCAATATTGGTCGTATCAACCTTGAGAATGAAAAGAAGGCGTGCAATGCCTTGCTACTGAAGACCAACCAGATCGGAACCATTTCAGAAGCTATTGGTGCAGCGCCAAGGGCCTATGAGCTTGGTTGGGCGGTGTTTGTGAGTCACCGCAGTAGGGAGACGACAGATGATTTTATTGCGGACTCGACAGTCGCCTTGGGAACTGGGCATTTGAAAAGTGGAAGCCCATGCAGTGTGAAAGGGTTGCAAAGTACAATCGTCTTATGGATATTGAGGATGATCTGAAACTACGTGGTGCTGACCACCGTTTCGCTGATCGAGCATTCGTAGTCATCCATCAATGAAGCGAAGCCAAGTTATCTCTTGGGGTGGAGGCCGTCCTTGTTCAGACTAATCGGTAGAGTGGTACTTGTTGCCCATGGGCGCCAAGCTCTGTATTGAGCTAAGGCTCAATTCGCCCCACGATAGATGTGCGCAATATCATTGCCAAACTCAGCCAAATATTCTCACCCATGGCTAAATAATGAGGCAACTTCCATTAATCCCATACACTTGTATGTCTATCCTCTGTTGGACGGGTTGGAGTTTGTTGGAGGCACCGACCGCGAGATCTGTTCTGCCTTCTGCACTCAGGTCCTGGACGAAGGGTCAAGTAGGTACTTGTAACTCGCAATTGTAGTCATGACTATTCCATTGGGAATGACTCTTCCCTCACCGAAGTGGCAGTATCTTTTGGCTCAAGACAGCTTGTCTGCACAAGGGGCATTCGGCCTTCTCCTTGATCCAATCCTGTACGCATTCCCAGCAAAACACGTGTCCACATGTTGTTACAGAGAGATCTTTGAATGGCTCGAGGCACAGAGTGCATTTCCGTTGCTGCGCATCAGGTATCCATCTCATAGTGTCGGGATCTAGCAAATTGACACTCGGCTCCTCCAGGATTGGCGTGCTGATGTTCTGTGACAAGTTCGGTGTCGTACCACTCAAACCTAAGTCAGCCCCGGGTACTGGGTCAGCGGGCGCTAGACTGGAGATGGCTTTCTGTGCATCTTTCGAGGCTAGGATCGTTTCTCTGACATGCAGTGCAAGCTGGACAGAGAGCTGGGCTACCATGAGAACACCGAGAACTTCATAGCCTTCTCGCTGTTCATCTGGGCCAATCTGCTTGGTGAAGATGTACCGCAGATTGGTAAGCCGTTTGGAGATGTGGTAGAAACTGCCAGTGAAGTAGAAGGTGGCCAGACTAACGGCATAGATGGGTGACAGCGAGGTCAAAGTGTCGAGATGGCTGAGCAAGTATTCTTGTATTCGACAGCTCAACGGAGGCCTATCCGTTGGCTTGAGTCGTGCCTTAAAGCGGTTCAGGTTGTGTTCCAGTTTCGCACGAAGCCTCCGTCGCAAGGCTGGCAGCGTCAAACCTAAGACCCAGGGGGTAAAAACAACTGAAAGGATATAGGATACGCGCTGAGGAAGGATTGGGGCCCGCAAAGTGTTGGCATCGACTTGAATGACATCACAGTATTCTTCCCCTAGAGTGCGATTGCCGAGCAGCGTGGTGAGGCACAGGTAGAGCAGCTCCGACAGATGTGATGTCGCCGCCGAGTACTTGTGAGCAAAACGCACACCGAGTAAGGAGCGAAGAATCGCGTGGGCTTCGGCCGCAAGTGTCGAGGTCACGTACGCGTCCTTCTCATGTGTCCGGATGATGTCTGGCGAGGTCGCGAAGGGATATTGTATGGACGATGGCGGGGGTGGAGGAGAAGGGGCAGGAAGTGTGTTTGTTGATGGCGTGGGTGGTGCTGCCAGTGTTGGTGGCGGTGTCGCTGCCATTGCGCAGAATGGGGCCCCTCAACTCTAGAGCAGTCGTATCGACGCCTCTGTCGCTCACTGCCTCGCTGCCATTACACCTGCCAACAAAGGCTGTCTGTATTAACAGATACTTGCAGTCGGAAGGAGCAGAGCGGCGAGCAGCCTCGGTAGGAGCGACCTGCACAAGATGCCTCTTCACCCACCGTAGTTGTCACCAGGGTGTCCGTCGCACCGCGCAGTTTGCCGCTATCCTTCTCCTAGCCGACTCCCAATTAGTTGCCCGATGAAGCACGCGACTCCTACCTTTCTGCACTCAGACGATCACAGAAGATGATGACGGCGCCCTCAACCCCCTTCTACCATGGACGGTGACCCAGTGGTCGAGGCTGAATTTGACGCCTTCAGCCTCGTGCTCCCACTCCCCTACCGTGTCGCTATTATCTTCGTGTGCGGGGTGTGGGCATGGGGCCTGAACTTGCAATATCTCCAGCAGGTCAAGATTGTAGGGACATAGCTCTGGTCTCTATTGCGAGGACTTCTGTATCTGACACGCTTAGGACGTCCCTGCTCTTCTGCGCTATTCACCGCACCCCTCGGACCCCCATTTTCGCTCGACATACCGTCTAGCAACTGTTCTTACAATTCCATTGGTTCTCTCGCTCTTCAGCTTCTGGATCGTCACCCGCTTCCAGGCCCGCGATGTCCTCCGCTGGCAGATTCTCCCTCAATCGTACCTCCTCTACTTCCTGCTGGTGTTTGTCCTCCCACTCCGCCGCCTCTCCCACCTGGGCCGCTCTCGGTTCCTAAACACGCTCCGCCGCGTTTCCCTTGGCGGACTCGCAGAAGCCCAAGATGGCAAATTCGGCGATATCCTCCTCGCCGATGTGCTCACCTCATATGCCAAAGTCTTTGGTGACTGCTTTGTTTCAACATGTATGCTTTTTTCCACAGGGACTGTATCAACGGCAAAGCCAGATAGGAGTTGTGGAGGTAAATATCTGGTCCCCTTGATTATATCCATACCCAGCATCATACGTCTCCGGCAGTGTCTGATCGAGTTCTGGCGCGTACGCTGCAACCCGACAACGAGCTCAGGCTGGGGAGGCCAACACCTCGCCAACGCCCTCAAATATGCCTCCGCGTTCCCCGTGATCATACTGTCCGCCCTTCAGCGTGGATATGACCCTAAATCCTTCAATATGACTGAAGCTGGTCTCTTCCGCTTGTGGTATGCTTATCCACCCTTTCATCAGCCCCCCATTGACCCATCTAGGCTCTTCTTCGTCTTTCTCAACTCCTTTTACTCCTTTTACTGGGACGTCACCAAAGATTGGGATCTCACCTTCCTCACCTCTGCCCGCAAACCACACCGCATGGGCGAATACCCCTATGGTCTACGTCGATACCGATACTTCCAGTCCCCCCGCCTTTACTACATTGGCATCGGTCTTGATCTGATGCTGCGATGTACCTGGAGCTTCAAACTCTCCCCACATTTGGACCATTTCAACGATCTAGAGGGAGGCATTTTCATGATGGAGATCCTTGAGGTCGCCAGGCGCTGGATGTGGATCTTCCTTCGTGTTGAGACCGAGTATGTGAGAGTACAAACAGGACCAGTAGCTGACGACATATTTCTCGGTGAATTTTCCAAGATCGATCAAAGATTAAACATATAGAATTGGGTACACAAGCGTACAATTATAACCTTTTCTAAGTTTCTGCTGTGTGTCGTCTGATCTTGGTAGCTTTATGGCCCCTAGAGATTAAAGAGCCGTCACTAATAAATCTCCCCCGCCAAAATAAGCCAAAAAAAAGAATCCACGTTTTGCACATGTGGTTCAACCTTCAGGTTTCTGCGTGAACCGTGACTATAATGCCGAACCTGTTAGCAGGTCCTCCATGCAAATGAGAGTTGAGAGCCCAATGGGCATGTCTAGCATACCTCGAACACGGGCCTCGAGCATGGGAAGCTCGAATTCTACCCTTAAACTATTCACGCTTGGGGAGAGTCGAGTTCTGATAGAATGAACAACCGCCAGGTTTGTGGGGTGTATTCAAAAGCAAATTTTGGGGATTCTACATTATCAACTTTGTATTTGGTTAGGCGCGGAGAGGGAAGGAGAGGGGTAGATGGGGCGATGTCGGCACTTCCCCAACTTGCAGTATCATTCTCGCGGCAAGGAAACAAGAAGGCATGGAAATGGAATTCTAGTGAGTGCACATGGAAGTGAAATAGTTTAGAGTGGCTTCTTGCTTGCTCTGCTATCATGTTGGAAAGCCCAGGCTTAGATTTTGGTCTCATCTCAGTGGACTGCACTGGTTTCTACCTTTGCTGCATGACTGTGCTCTCCGTTCCTCACTCGGCTGGAAGGTTAGGCCAAGCAAGTAGCCATTAATTTATGCTTTTTCAACGAACCCCTCCTCATATCCCCTCCTCCTGCGGATCATATTTCGGAGATCCAAAAAGCAAATTAATGGACAGAGTAATATTCCCGTATCTACACCTCCATTCTAGCTACTGAACGTCAAGTGTCTTTCCCTGAAGCGAGCTCTCGCGCGCCAACTCAACCAATTTGATAACCTCCGCGGCCCTCGATGCATCGACGGGGATTTCCTCCTTCGACCCATTTAAAGCCGCTGCAAATTTTTTGTAAAACTCACAATACGTCTGCGGCTCGACACCCTTGACTTGTGTGCTTGAAATTTTTCCGTCGCTGCCAATAGTTGTCAATAACCCGGGTTCTGCCTCCAGGCCATACCCTGGAGCTCCTGGCCTCAATCCTTGCTTCAGCTGATCCTCCTGCGTGTCCAGATCCCACTTCTTCCAGGTTCCCTTTTCTCCTCGCACCCAGAACCTTAATTGCTTCTCCTCGCAGCTGATCACACCTGCTTTTGCGGTAGCTATCAGTCCCAATCCGCTCTCCCCCTCCTCCTCCGTGTGATATCGCAGGATGACCGTGCAACTGTCGTCCGAAGTCCCCTTTCCCCGGCCCTTTCTCTGACTGCCAGTAAACCCTGTTACACTCGTCGGGATCCCAAACAGGTCGACTACCTGGTCTATCAAGTGCGTACCCAGATCGTAGACTGCACCTGTCCCCGGGGATTGCGTATCCTGCCACCGCGCCTGCTGCCGCGGCTCAGGCCTGTGGCGGTCAAAGAAGGTGTGAAACTCGACCACTCTTCCCAATGTGCCGTCCGCTAGGATCTTCTTGAGCGTGAGAAAGTCTTGATCCCACCTCCTGTTTTGATACACTGTCAACAGCACCCCCTTACTATTGGCCAGATCCGCCAGTTCGAATGCTTCTTTGCTTGTAGGCGTGAACGGCTTTTCCACAATCACATTTTTTCCGTTTTCAATGGCCAGCTTGGTCAGCTCGAAATGAGCTACTGGCGCTGTGGTGATGACCACCACGTCCACGTCTGGATCGGCACATAGCTCTTCAGCTGATCTGTAGAGCTTGATACCCGGCCAGTCCTTGCCGGCATCATCGTCTGGTTTTGGTGAACGCTGCACCACGGCGTAAAGCTTGAAGTCGCTCACAGCATTGATGAAAGGAATGTGGAATATCTTGGCGCTCAGACCGTAGCCTATAACACCAACTCGATATACTTTAGTAACCATGTCGCCAGGAAGGGTGAATCACAGTAGGGTATGAAAGAAAAATTGATGGGAGGTCGCCTCGGGAGCGTATTTCCGCTTCTTTTCTCTCCAAGTCGAATCATCATGGGGCTCATCAGACGAAGTAATAAATATCCTCTCCCAAATTCCCCACCGTGTTGAACCAATGCCCCCACCGAGTCGGACCAATGTCCCATTCGAGCACACTCCGCCTTCCACATGAAGCAAATTCCCGCTCACAACCAGAGACTCCGCCCATCCCCTGCTCTCCTAGCCTCGTCAATCATGTTGTTGACCTCCGGTACAGGGACGGTATTTCTGTGCACCGTCGTAAGGTGTAGCTTTATTCCAGTTCTGCTACCGTAAGGAGTTCCACAGTTGGTAATCGTACATACGTACGGATTCTCAACGAGCTTGGGCGCTCGGAAGCTGCGGCGCTTGGAGGGGTCTATGACTATGTCAGAGGTAGCTTGTGGTGAAGTTGGTGAAGTTGGTGCTGGTGCTGGTGCAGGCTCTTGAGATGCCGATGCCAGGGGTACCATTGGCTCCATATTAAGCAATCCGGGGTCAATAGTGCTCATGGTACCGACAGCATCGTGACCCTCCCCGTGCCATGGGGCAGGATCATCCCAGCCCTCGCCTTGCTCTTCCAAGAGCCAACCGCTACCAAATACCTCCCCGGGCAGATGCAGGTCCTCAGACTCTTGCAGTCTGGCACCCCACCACTCTCCTATTTTGCAACCCTGTCAGTAAACTCACCCCAGGCTAACCTCTCTTATACTCACGAAAGACTCGATCCCCCTCCCACGCTTGCTCCTCCCTTGCCAGCTGGGTGGCAGCATCGTCGTCAGTCTTCCCCAAGGACAGATTGTCGGCCGCTTCTCGCGCCAGCTCCTCTCCACCTATGTCAAACGGCTGCTGCCATGCCAAGATGCGGTCGGAGGCCATATCTCTGGCGTCAAGGTAGGCGTGGATTCTTTCGAGCCTCGGGTGTGCATCGGCTTCCATTGGTAATCCAGTAATCAAGGTAAGCTCAGACATGGTGTCGGCGATGGCCGTGGCGGCAGCAGCGGTGACCAAACCGCTATCCTCGTCGTGGAGCTGGTCGGTGTTGATGTATCGCTCGAACAGATTGTCCAGCGTGTCTTCGTCGCTTTCAAGGAGAGGCAGAGCATCTGCTTGGGGATTGCTACAATGGTCAGGTCAGCAATGGTGCACTCCTTCTCTATGGGGCTGTCAAGACATACCCGGGATTCTGGTCAGGGGGGATGTCGAAATCGAAAGCAGCGGTATAATCTTGGTCGACATCAAAGTCGCCCTCAGACAGCAAGTCGGCCAGATGAGCTACATGAGCTACAGAAAATGGAAACGTCATCTTTTGAAAGCTGTGCACGACAGAAGGACTCTGAAGGAGACCACTACCAAGGCAGACGACTCGAAAATGCAGAGGAGAGATGATCAATCAATCGCAACTGAGAAAGCGCCAATGCTATTGAAGCTGTATCGACTTGACAAAAGCTGATGAGAATTATTTCTTAGCCCATCTTAATAGGAGCTGCAATTGGATTCACTCTCAAGAATTGGTTAACCACTGCCATTGATGGCCGTGCATGAATGTTGCCACAGTGATGAGCCGGAAGAATAGAATAGAGGCGGCTGAACCTGCATGGCAGTTAGGTAGAACAAGGCAAAAGGGGCAAGTAGGAGGTGACAAGATCAATATATGTTAGGCTAAGTGCAAGAACCAGATAGTGGTGTGATGTTGAAGTACACCAAGAGCACATGATAAGGCTGCTAGAAGAATACATAAGCAAGCAGTACAAAATCTACAGTATGTCATCAGAATAAGAACAGGCAGCACTGAGGCAGCATCACCAATACTACCCAGAATATTGGAGAGGCCTTTATTCAAGGTCTCAACTAGCTTTATAGGGCGGCATGGAAGACCTGATATGGTAGGCATCGCCGATTCAATCTATTCTGTCTGGGCTAATATCTCAGTCCTTCAGTCAATCAGAACCCTCTTCATGCGATTTACTAGCAAGTATCATCACCCCTGCTGAAATTCGGTTCTCCCGAAGTAACAGAGTATGCTCCAGTACTTGCATTCTCTATTGCCTAACGAAAACCATGCACACCTGAGGAATCTCAATGAGGCATCAATATCAGTCGGCTCGCCGTGCGTTCACATATCTTCAAGGACATTGAGGATGTCGAAGAACTGGCTCCACTCCCACATGATGGCTGCACAGCCATCCTTATGGAAATCCGTGCAAAGTTGATCTTGCATAGAGCGACTGTTGCAGCTGCCGAGAAAGCCGATGCATGGAATTCCAGCGCGTACTGCTGCCATAACCCCGGTTCGAGAATCTTCGATGCAGACACAGTCCTGAGGTTTGACACCAAGCTCTTCCAGTGCGTAAAGGTAGATGGCCGGGTCGGGTTTGCAGGCTTTGGACTTGAGGCAAGACTTAGCTGAGAAGATGTATTTGTCGAGGAAGAACATGCGCAGGTTCGTCTTCTCGAGCGCGGCGTTGATTCTGGGATAGGACGAGGAGGAGACAATGGCGATGTTGTACCTCATTTCTCTTACGATGCAGACAAAGACTTGCAAGATTCCTGGCATAGGTTTCAAGTCCTTTCGAAACAGCTTGATGACCTCATCCTCCTCTCGCTGTTGGAAGCGGCTCTCGTCTTCTGCAGTCCACTCAAAGTTGAACTGCTTGGCCATCTTGCGACACATCCCGCTAAATGAAAGTCCCATAAAGTGAACCAAGAGCTCATCACGAAGATAGCGATGGCCGATTCCCTTGTGCTCAAGCACTTCGTTGACAAGGTCGAAGCTAGCCATGAATGCCAAAGTCTCTGATAAGACAAGGGTATTGTCGCAGTCGAACAGAAGCCACTTGATCTTTTGCTGGACAGTCAGCTTTATCACCCACAGTATGTCGTTGAGGGCTGGCGTACTTGATTCTTCTTATGTTCAGCACCATGCAAGATGCAATTGGGTATGATGACCTTGAATTTGGGCTGCTCATCGGCATCCAACTTGCAAGCTTGTTCAGTGAGCTCAGAAAGGGCCTCTGTCATAGTAGCTGCATTACGGACAGTGGGCTTCTTGTTGACTTCAGAAATGCCTTCTGTTGTTTGGGTAGCTCGGTCAATGCACTCAGACCTGACTTCCTGCGCAGGCTTGACTTCCTTAGCCGGAGTAAAGGAGCTGCGCTCCATCTTTAAAGGCAGAGTTAGATTGCCAGACTTGGAGAACCTTGGGACACAATTTACAAGTGCAGCAGACATCATGTTTGTGTTGTGTGACTTGTCAGTTTGTTTCTGATAGGATTTACTGGAAGCTGATGATAAGACTAAGGAATTGAACAAAGAAACGGAAGGCTGCAGAAGCACAGCGAAGCTGGAACACAGTATCTGACGCTAAACGGTTAGGTGTTACCATGACATTTGTTGTGTTGGCTTCGTTAGTGGAAGGCACTATCTCCTGCACTATACCTCTGACTACAGCGCAGAGTTGCAAACACGAATTATGCTTCATGACAACGGGGAGTTGTGTAGTAAAGCGGGCAATTAAACAGGCCAATGATAGGAAGATTCGAGTAAAGATCTGAGAAATTGTGGCTTGACAGACTTAGTGTAGCGGAAGAACGACATGTCTTGACCGATCAACTCCTTTCTTGCGTCAACGTTAAGATCATCCTGCTTGGACCTGCTGCGCTCGCCGATCAGTTGCCATGAATGACTACCACCACCACCACCACCACCACCACCACCACCACTACCTACCATTTCTGTGTCCTTGCCAAATGTCAGGCCACGACTTTACTCATAACACGGCGGCGTCGTCTTGATTAGTCAAAATTCATGGTTTGCACGTGATCAACGATGTCAGTCCAGAGACTACAGTCCAGAGACTACAGTCAAGAACTATGTGCGTTTAATCAAGCGTTGGTGTTGAAGAAACGCTTCATATGTTCTGGCTGGAGTCATATAGGGGGGACTTGTTATGACAGAAGAAGGCGATAGCTGGAACTGGCAAGGGTCTTCTTTGCTGGGGTGCGCTTGGCGACTCCTACGTCCTGGCCGCCTAACTACCGTAGTGTGTCGGAACAGAAGTGTCAGTTGGAGCTTGTGCGCACTTGAACCTCAACGTCTGGTAAGAACATTGCAAAAGCTCAAATGGGAGAACGACCAAGTCATCTCTTGAAAATTGAAGTTCGGCAGTGCACCCGACTTTTGCCATGTGTCATTAATGGTCTGACAGGCATCGGAGTCAGGGATGCACTCAAGAATAGAAATGCAATTGCCCCATCACGCTGTCTGCTAATTGAACTGATGGCAAATTACTGCACATCCACAAGGCCCGGTCCCAATCGGCAGTTTGTGCGTGGCTGGACGAGTGACAGGATGTCAATTTAAACAATTTTGGCACCCTGAAGGCTTGGCGCCTGTTGTCCCGCCACCGTCACTGTTTTCGGCGCATTGGCCGTAGCCAGTCACAGCGCGATGTCTGATAGACAATTTATCAGCTGCGCCCCTGTCAGTCAATGACTACTGTGTACGCCAATTAGTGCATAGCTTGTACTGTTAACTCAATTGCGCCTACTGCCTCTCCTCGATTTGCCCTGCGCACTTCTCAGCGATACGATACGCCAGTTCACGACTTTCTGCTCAATTCTATGCCCCCCGGCGATTGAGCGTCCACACTGTATGAAGCATCAATACTATTAGTGATATGCGACAATGGTCTTGCTGGAGACGCAGTGGGTCAATGTCCAGGAGAAGACGTTCACCAAATGGTACGGCACCACGACGATGCCGAGGAAGGCACTGCTGACGGCCGTAGGCTGAACAACAAAGTCAAGAGCAGAGACGTCGCAGTCAAGTCGCTCGTTTCTGATCTCTCCGACGGCATTATCCTCATCCATCTCCTGGAAGTTCTGAGCAATGAGTCGCTGGGCCGCTATGCCTCGAACCCCAAACTGCGGGTGCAGAAGTTTGAGAACGTCAACAAGTCGCTGATGTACATCAAGAACCGTGGAATTCACATGACCAACATTGGGGCAGAAGACGTTGTGGACGGCAACAGGAAGATCATCCTCGGCTTGATATGGACGCTCATTCTACGCTTCACAATCTCAGACATCAGCGAAGAGGGCATGACGGCGAAAGAGGGTCTGCTCCTATGGTGTCAAAGAAAGACGGCATGCTACGAAGGCGTCGAAGTGCGCGACTTCTCTGCCTCGTGGAACGATGGCCTTGCCTTCTGCGCCCTTCTCGACATCCACAGACCGGACTTGATTGATTTCGACACTCTTGACAAGTCGGATCACAAGGGCAACATGCAGCTGGCCTTCGACATTGCCTCGAAGGAAATTGGCATCCCCGACCTGCTCGACGTCGAGGATGTGGCAGATGTGCCACGGCCTGACGAACGGTCGCTGATGACCTACATTGCCTACTGGTTTCATGCTTTCAGTGCAATGGAAAGAGTGGAGAATGCAGGCCGACGGGTGGAAAAGTTCGTAAGCAACATGCAAGGCGCCTGGGAAATGGAGTCGGCCTACGAGCGGAGAATGCGGATTCTGCTTCAGCAAATCCGCCAGCAACGACAGACATGGCATTCTGCTGTTTTTGCGGGCACATACGCTGATGCTAAGCAACAGGCTAATGACCTCTCGTCGTACAAAAGAAAGCAAAAGCGAACATGGGTGGCCGAGAAATCCGACTTGTCGGCTTTGCTTGGTAACATCAAGACGAAGCTTTCGACCTACAGACTGCGACCGTACGTGCCGCCAACGGAGTTGCGAATCGAAGTGCTTGACCAGGAGTGGGCTGCACTCACAACCGACGAGCAGAGCCGGAGCAGACTGATCAATGAGAAGATTCGAGACATCAAGAATGCGCTGAGGCGGAGCTTTGCAGACAAAGCCAACGACTTTGCATTGACCCTGAACACTCTGTCACTAGCCATTGCAGGTCTCGAGGGCGACGTCCAAGACCAACTCGAGCACGCTCAAAGGCTGTCTGCTAACCTGAACCCGCTCGAGCAGTATCTCGACGGCATAGCGGCCCTAGACGAGGACTGCCAAAGCGCCAACATTGACGAGAACGATTTCACAACCTACACCTATGACGAACTTGTTTACGAGCTTGGCCTGGTCAAGCAAAGCGTGCAAAAAAAGCTGACCTTCCTCGAAAACCAGAACGTGGCCCGCAACATGACGAACCTGACTCCTATCCAGCTAGAAGAGTTCGAATCGGTCTTTCGGCATTTCGATCGCGACGGCACCAACACGTTGCAGGAGCTAGAATTTAGCGCCGCTCTAGCCAGTCTGGGCCTCGTTTACGACGAACTTGAGATGCACGAGAAATATGTGGAAGTGTGCCACAGTGGCATCAGTCTGACAAGCTCGCCAGTATCCCGTCGGCAGAGAGAGTCCAGAGGCGTCGGTTTCGAGCAATTCATCCGGTTCATGGTGTCGGTCACTGAGGACCAGAACACTGCTGAGCAAGTATTCCAGTCTTTCCAGGAGGTGGCTGATGGCAAACCCTATGTCACAGAGATGGATCTCCGTCATTCTTTAATTCCGGATGAACTCATTGAGGATCTTCTGCAAAGCATGCCCGAGCACCGCGGAGACGACGAAGGCGCAGATGTAGGAGTGCCCAAGTACGACTACGTCAGCTTCATGCAGGGAATGATTAACGACAAGGAGGAGCGGGAGAAAGTGAGCAAAAAACAAGTGCGGCCACGGTCTGTGCATGGGAACGGGGCTGTGACTCCTATCACGCCCACTACCCCAAGGAGGTGATTTGGCTTGATTCTAATGGATTTTGAGGAAGAGTGTAATTGGGCTATGACATCCATGAACCAGGGTAGCAGTGTGATGCGGCGGTCTTTCGTGGAATACGGCGCATTGTATCCTTAGCAATAATAAGTTACTGTATTAATTTGCATTCACTTTGGACAGAATTTTGACCTAGGATTTAAGAGCGGAATTAAAGTTGGTGTCAATCAATCTTGGCAAGGCTTGGCAAGGCTTGGCAAGGCTTGGCAAGGCTGTGACTCTTTGAGGCTGGTCAACAGGGAGAGTATTATGACTCGACACCGCCTGGTGCATATATATGTACGTGCTGAGACGTTCTCTGCATGTTAACGGTCTCCGTTTGGCATCCACCATGGCACAGCCCCGGTGGTCGCCGCCGTCCACTGCGACGCATCAGCCTGGCCTAAAAGTGTACAACTCGCTAACCCGGTCCGAAGTCGACTTCATTCCTCTTGAGAAGGGCCGCATCACCTGGTACTCCTGCGGGCCGACGGTGTATGATGACTCCCATCTTGGCCACGCCCGCAATTATGTCACCATTGACATCCTCCGCCGCATTCTCAGGGACTACTTTGGCTTCCAAATTCGGTTTGTTATGAATATCACCGACGTGGACGATAAAATCATTCTACGCGCGCGGCAGCGCCATCTGTACGACGAATACAAGAAGGCCCACAGATACATTGACGATGAAGTGAGGGAGCACGTCAGGCAAGCGTGGCTCTACTACATTCAGAAGAACCTCAAGCGAATCAAACTCACTCCGGCGCCGGAGCCGGCTGTGTTTGACAAGATCATAGCATACGAGTACGGAGACATCCTGAACGGGAAGCCATTGGAGCCGAACGGCAAGGTTGGCGATGCCGAAGCCAAGATCAAGATGCATATCAATACGTCAAGAGCAACAGCCAAGGCTCTAACCGAGGACCCGAAGGTGCTCACGCCCCACGAATTCTACAATCTGGCCAGCGACCCCATGTGCCTTGTTCTAGACGAGAAGAGCAAGGACACAATCAAGGGAGACGACCATGCGGTCTTCACCAAGCTGACGCGAGAGTACGAGGACCGGTTCTTCAAGGACATGCATGACTTGAACGTCCTCGACCCGGATGAGTTGACCCGAGTGACGGAATATGGCAAGGAGATTGCAGACTTTGTGCAGAAGATTGTATCGAACGAATTTGCGTACAAGACAGATGATGGATCGGTCTACTTCGACATCAAAGCCTTTGAGGAGGGCGGGTACCGCTATGCCCGGCTAAAACCGGAATCAAGAGGCGACAAAGAGCTGCAGGCTGATGGCGAAGGCGCTCTTGGCGCCAAGCTGAGTGGCAAGAAGGCCGATGCCGACTTTGCGTTGTGGAAAGCGTCAAAAGCTGGCGAGCCTAGTTGGGCCAGCGAGTGGGGGCCTGGCAGGCCGGGATGGCACATTGAATGCTCGGCCATGGCGTCGGAGAGACTGGGCCAGCAGATGGACATCCACTCTGGTGGCATAGATCTTGCATTCCCGCACCATGACAATGAGCTCGCGCAGAGCGAGGCCTATTGGAAGGGCCATAAGCAGTGGGTCAACTATTTCCTGCACATGGGCCATTTGTCGATTCAAGGGTCGAAAATGTCAAAGTCGCTGAAGAACTTTACCACGATCAGAGAGGCACTGCACGTGCGGAAGGAATGGACATCACGCAGTTTGCGCATTATCTTCCTTCTAGGCGAATGGAGAAAAGGAATTGAAATCACGGATGACGTGGTGACAGAAGGCCGGAGCTGGGAAGACCGGGTTGACAACTTCTTCTTGAATGTGATCGATGCGGTCGAGAACATCAAAGATCAATCTACCGAACCGACGTTCATGTCAAAGCCACTGTCGCAGGCTCAAGAACGAGTACGCGAAGCGCTCCTTCGATCATTTGCTACCAAAGATGCGATGTATGCGCTATCGGAGCTCATCACCGTGTATAATAGTGCGGATAAGACGCACTTTAGTCGTGGTGACCATGAGGCGCCCGCAATCTTTGTGACGCAAATCGTCAATATCTTTGGGCTCAATGGGCCAGCGACAAAGGAAGAAGCGTTGAAATCGATCGGCTGGTCGGGCTTATCACTGTCGTCCGAAGCAGAGATGTACGTGCGCCCGCTTTCCGGCGCTCGTGATCTCCTTAGGCAGGCTGCGATTGCCAAGGCCATCACGCCAGAGAAGGTGCACAACATAATCGACACATTACCTCTGTATGCGGGTGCGGCCAACGACCGGCCTCAAAGACCATCGTACGCTCGGGCGCTAGCAGACTTCAGAGAGAGTGTGCTGTCAGCAACAGATCCTAGTCAGGCTGACGCGTTAGACCTGAACAAGCAGATCTTGGAACTGTGCGATCGGGTCAGGGATGTGGATCTGTGGCAGCTGGATGTGTACCTGGAAGATCGAGAAAGTCGACCTGCGAGGGTGCGGCCGGTGACAGAGGGATTGCGTGCTGCAAAACGAGAGAAGGAGGACAGAGCGCGGCAAAAGGAAGCGCAGAAGCTGAAGAAGGCGCAGGAGGACGAGGCAAGACTGCTCAAAGGCAAGATGCCGCCTCAAGAGATGTACAAGACGCCGTATTCGACTGAGTTTAGTGAGTGGGACGCTGACGGAGTACCGCTGAAACTGGCGGATGGGGCGCCGGTTAGCGAGAGCAAGAAGAAGACGTTGAGGAAGGAAATGGTGAGACAGCAGAAGGCGCATGAGAAGTACCTCGACGCAGTGGCCAAGGGGAGACTGCGGCCTTTGGAGATGCTCTAGCGGCCATTTCTTCGTGGAGGAGAAGCAGAGCGGCGTCTGCTCGAGCGGTAGGCGTCATCTGGCGCACTGAAAGACCTCGACCGTCTCTCTCTTCTACTTTTGCTTGTCCGCCTCTCGTGGCCCTGTCGCTCGTGCCGATCTCTCTTCCCTTCTCTGCTGCTGCTGCTGCTGTTGTTGTTGTTGTTGTTGTTGTTGTTGTCGTCGTCGTCGTCATCGTCGTCTCGCCGTCTGTGTCGATGGCGATGTCTTCTATCGTCGTCGTCTCGCCGTCTGTGTCGATGGCGATGCCTTCTATCGTCGTCACTTGCAGCAGCAGCAGCATCATCATCATCATCATCATCATCATCATTGTTATTATCATTACCATCCCTGTGCCGATGCCGATGCCTGTAGCGATGGCTGTGCTTGTGTCTGTTCGCGCGTGCTCTTTGGACCTGTTCCCTCTTCTGCTTGATCAAGTAATGCCGCATGGGATCCTCGTCGTCGCCGTCATCTCTCAACGCCAGCATTTCGTCCAGCTCCCTGTCGCCCTTCAACATCTTCTTGCTGCTGCTGCTCCTCCTCTTCTTCGCCCTCGAATCCCGCTCGCTCTCTGTGTCGCTCGGCCTCCTGTTCTGGCTCTCATTGTCGTTCCCGTTCCCGTTCTCCAGCGCCTCCAAGGCTTCGATCCTAAAATCATCCTCTCCCTCCCCGTCTTTCCGCTTGTACCTGGTATGATCGACGCGCAGCAGCCTGCCCAAGACGTCGGCACCACCCAGGTTGTCCACAGCCAAATCACAGCTCCGCTGGTCCTCGTACTTCAGGAAGCCAAATCCTTTGCTCTTGCCGCTCTCTCTGTCTCGGATCAGATTCAGGTGCGTGGGGTTGCCGAACTGCGAGAAGATGGTGATGACGTCGCCTTCGGACAGGTCGAGGGGAAGGCCGCCCACATACACCCACGCCGTGTCGCGGTAGTCGGCGTGCCAGGACGCCGATGGTGGGGTGGCATTCTCAAGCTCGCGCTTGTTGAGCAGCGCCGTTTGACGGATGGCATTCATGTCGGTGAATGGGCCTAATGGTCGGCCTCCAGGTCTATGATATGTCGCAGTGGGGAACAGGCAAAGGAAGGAAGGCGCTATGTGAGTTTTGCGGATATGATTTCCTAGCCGCTCTGTTTAAGGTTAAGTCAAGTTAACTTACGCCAAGTCCAGTTAAGCTTATTACTAACACCTTAATAAAAACTTGCAGCGTCGATCTCCCGCTGAAACGCGGCCGCAGTCACGCGTTGTGAGTTTCAGCGCCTCCATCTCTCCTCCATCTTCCAGCGCCCGTGCCCGGCGATGCTGACATCCGACACTCCCTCCGGCCTTGGCCGGCTGTCAGCGTCACGCACCCGCACCCCAATTGCGGCCAAGGCGGGCGAAAAGGAGACCATATGGGTGCCGTTGCTCAACAATGCCTCGAAAGGCAAAGACTTGGCAGAAAAGCAATTACTGGTCCTCGGAGGCACGCCAGAGCAGCAGCGAGAATTCCTGGAACAAGTCAACCCCGACAGTGCACGGCCGCGATACAACGACCGACGTAATCACAAGAAGGCGCCCATCTCGAACAGGTACACGGTTGGATATACCTATCAGGATGTGCTCGATGCTGACCAGGAAGACACACTGGCCAGACTTAACGTCTACATGCTCTCAAACCCGTCATCGCTGTTTGGCCCCTTGCTCAAGCCCCTCTTTACGCCAAGAACGGTTGGACACACCTTGATTGCCATCCTACTAGACTGGTCTGAGCCGCAGCGATGGGCCAGGCAGCTGAGGCAGTGGATTCGATTACTACGGTCGGTCATTCTGTCGCTAGACGACGACGTCAAGGTTGCCATGGAGGAGAACATGACGGCGTGGAAGGAGCGGCGCGTAGGACCCGAGTCGCAGTCACAGAACGCCGAGCAGAAACCGAGCGCAATTCCGCGACTGGGTCCAGGCGAATGGGACGAAGCTCTCGGCATCCCGCTGTCCATCATCAGTATCCGGTCCGAGCTCATCTACAGCCACGAACGCGAAGCCGACTGGCGTGATGAGCATTTTGATTCCGTGGTGCAATGGCTCCGTTGTATGGCATTGAAGCACGGTGCATCCCTGATCTACACCTCCAGCTCGGACTCGAACAGCCTGCGTACGTTGCTGCATTCCAGCCTCAGCATATCGTCCCTGCTTAAGCGCGACATTGCAAAGCCCAACTACCTTGACAAGGACAAGATCCTTGTGCCACCCAATTGGGATTCCTGGGGCAAGATCCGGCCGATTCATGAGGGCACCGACCTTGAGGCCATCAGCCATGCCTGGTCAGTTGAGATCCAAGGCCAGCCCGAAGCAAGCCCCGACTTCTCTACCCTCTCCCAGCCTAATGCGGATGTGGGAAATGCTGTGCCCTCCGCAGTCGGCCTCTACGAACGCTCTTTGCCGGCGCTCCAGTCCAGCTCCTCATATAATGCGGCGGAAAGTCTTGGCGACGAGTCTGTCACCGTGCCTTCAGTCCAGGATTTCCTCAAGAGCCAACTGCCCATCCTCGAATCGTTGAAAGTGGACGATGAGCGTGAAGCAAGCAAGATCACCGGTCACAAAACCACTTCCTCTCCAGCTTTGCTGACCGTCGATGGCTCCAACAAGGCAAACACTAACATTGCTGAGCTCACTGGTCCCTACAGACGAAATGTCAACGGCATTGACTTTGATGCCGAAGAAGCCATCCGCAGGCTGCGGGAGAGGGATGCAGCGAGAGAGGCGTCCAAGTCAGACCGGTCTGGTGCTGGAAGCCGCGTGGGGTCGCCGACCAAGAAGGGGATTGATGACGGGAAGACGAGTAACGAGGCCATGTCTGCATTCTTTGCCAATCTCATGAAGAAGGACAAAAAGACGGTTGTTGGTACGGGGATTGCAAGCGGTACAGCAAGCCCGAACAGAGCGAGTCCAGCACCTGAGAGGCGGCTGGAGTAAGGCTACATACGGTCGTTCCGAATACATCAAGTGACTGTGGACTGCCACTAACTTTTACACAAAATTCCACGTAATGCACAAAGAGTGCTAAAAAGCCCCCAAGATTAACCAACCCTGCCTCGGCTTTTAATCCCCGTAATACTTTGTTACACTTCCATGTGAGGGGGCGCGAAGCGCCGTCAACGGGAGAATGGGGCCGACCCAAGTCAAATCAACAGCCGTTCCGATCAATAATTTGAGTCTGATGGCAGCTGTCCACTTTAAGCTAGGCCGCCCCTATACATGAGTATATGGAGGCAGCGAAACCGCGTCTCTTCACGTCGACCGTAGCATTCATTATACAGCAACTGCTGCCAACCAACAAAAGATCCTGTAAAAGACTACAAGACACTAGAAGATACTGCACTGCAACCGACGCAAGAGACGCAAGAAACTCAAGACAGCCTTTACTAGGCATACGACAGCAACCTCGTTAACTTCACCTTACCCGCCAGCAGGTATCATATAGCTTAAGACTAATAAGGCAGATTCAAAGCCAGCACGAATCGACATTGAAGATATATCCAATTTGAATACAATTCATTCCCTACAGCACCACCAAGACTAAGACAATCAAAGTCGTACGTCCGCATTCTGGAAATTGGTCAGTCAACGTTCTCAACAATCCCACCATCACCATGTCAACCCCCGCCGAACAGGCCTCGACACCCACTTCTACCATCGGGTCCTCCTACAAAGCCTTCGACAATTCCAGCCCGCCTCAGGCGGCCCAGGCGCCGACCACCGGACACGAGGCCCAAGTGCCCAAGGACTTCCTTACCACTCACCCTCCGCATCTGCCGACCCCGCCATTCATCCACGTGCCAGGCATCGCCAACTTCCGCGACTGCGGCGGCTATGAGTGTGCTCCGCCACCGGATGCTGACCTGACCATTGGTGCCCGGTACATGGTCCGACGGGGCGTACTCTTCCGATGCGCCCATCCCACCAACCTCACGCCGACTGGAGCTGACAAAATGCGCGACATGCTGGCCATCACCGACGTCTTCGACCTGCGCAGCCTGCCCGAGATCGAGAAGCTCGCTGCCTCAGTTACGGCAGCTCCAGTAGAGGACGGCGAGGAGAATGCGCTGAATTCGGCTGTCAACCCCGCATCTTTCCGCCGCAGCCAACGGCAACAAGACAGTGCCAATGGCAAGACCGATGACGACGACCTGGACACGTCGCAAGGCTTCGTCGTCATCCCCGGTATCAGCCGCACCTTCACGCCTGTGTACGCGCAGGAAGACTACTCGCCGGTCGCGCTGGCGCGCAAGATGCACTGGTACACGGCAGTCAATGGCGAAGGAAAGGATTACTCAGACGGCTTTGTCAGCGCGTACCGCGACATTGCCACGTACGCGGCACGCGGAGGCGCATATGCAGCCATTCTCCGGCAGCTGCTGAGGACGGTGCAGCATCAGCAACAAGTACAAGAACGGCAACAGAGAGGCAGCAGCAAGCAAAAGGCAAGACCAACAAGCCTGCTGGCGACTCTGGACGGGATCGAGGCGTGGAAACGGTATGCCGACGGCGATGACGGCGATGACAGCGGTGACGACCCAGGACACCAGCCGCAAGGCCTGCTCAGAACAAACAGCTACGCCAACAGCAAACGAGATGGCGGCGTGGTCTTCCACTGCACTGCCGGCAAAGATCGCACCGGCGTGCTGGCAGCCGTTGTCCTGAAGCTCTGCGGCGTGCCCGACCACATAATCCACTGGGAATACGCCATTACCGAACCCGGACTCGGTGATTGGCGCAAAGTCTTTATCGATCGCATAGCTCGCAGTGGAATTGGTGGGGGAGGAGGTGTACTGAAACATCAGCAGCAACAACAACAACAACGTCCTGGCAATGCCAACGGAGTCAGCCGCGCAGAAGCAGCGCGCATCTGCGGCAGCCGCGCCAGTAACATCCGCGCGTGGATGGACACGGTGCTGGACGGCGAGTTTGGCGGCGTAGACCGCTACCTGACCGAGATGGTTGGCCTGAGTGCGCAAGAGGTGGAGGGGCTGAGAAAGGGCTTGGTTGTTGAGGTAGCCCAGGATGGCGACCTGGTGCAACCAACTGAAATTCCTGGTTGGACGGTCGAGCGCGGGATGGACGAGGATCAATTAGATAAAATATGTGAATGATTTTATCAATGAGAAACGGTTTGTCTTTTTGTAAAAAAATTCGGGCGAAGAGAGAGAGAGAGAGAATGGGTGTGTGTGTATGAGAAATTAGTATCTAACTGGCTTGTAAGTTAATTAACTATAGTCAAGTAACTACCAGCGGTATAGAATAGACCATACCATACCAGTCCAGGCAAGTCCTGTTTACATTCCTCCGCGCTTCCGAGCACTTCGTAACGCGAGTTCCCAAAAGGAAAGCTAGACAGAATATATTTTGTATAAAAAATCAGATGCTTTTTGTATAAAAAATCATATGCTCGCTCCGTCTCTCTCCTAAATGATGTAAAACTATGATTGATATGACGACGATGACTTCACAAAAAGAAAGAGTACAAATCAATCATACCTACTCGTGCCATCACCCATATCAAAGCGGTGCTGAATCAGGCTCGTCCGCTTGGGTGAGTTGCGCGGGGGTAGATGGTCATGACTGGGCTGGACACGCATGCGGGCAGCGAGCTTGTCACAGCCGTTCTTGGACACGTCGATCATCTCGCGAGTGGCAGCCAACGATGCTTGATCCGGGTCCGGGGCGCAGCATTCAATCGCCCTGACCCAGCGGTCGGCGAGGGCGTCGCGGATGGTACAGCGGTGGTGCGGGTTGGGGTGCAGCATGCGCAGCAGGCAGCGGCGTTGCGAGTTGGTCAGCGGCTGGAAGACGGGCCCGCATTGTGGGTGGGTGGTTTCGTCGACGAGTAGTGTTGTTGCTGTTAGCGTTGTCACTGTTGATGATGAGAGTGACGAGGTCGATGAGTTAGGGCTGGGCGGGTGTTGCAGAAATGCTTGCCAGCCGTCGAGGAAGAGGCCGTAGTTGGGCTCGGTCACGGTCGCGCTTTGCCAGGGGTTGCCGTTGTGCACGAGGGTGAGAAACAAAATGCCACACGACCAAACGTCCAGCTTGGTCGCGTCGTATTCGCGGTCCTTGGCCAGCACTTCGGGCGAGATGTAGGGCTTGCTGCCCACGACGCCCGGTTTGGACAGGCGCAGGGTGGTGGCAGCGGTAGTTGTAGTGTCGCTGCCGCGGCGTGACGGAGAAGAAGGTCGCAAGCCTGGATGGTCACCGCGCATAATCTCCGAGACGCCAAAGTCGGTGAGTTTGATAATACCATCATCGGACATGAGGCAGTTCTCCAGCTTGATATCACGGTGGGCAATGCCGCAGTCGTGCAGGTAGGCAACGCCGCGAAGGATCTGCTTGAAGATGCAGAACCGGTCCTCGTTGCGGAAGTACTTCCTCTCCAGCAGGCCAAAGACATCGCCCTGGGCACAGAACTGCATCACGTGGTTCCAGCGGCCGTGGTGGGTGGCCAGACACACGGTGTTGACGACGTTGGGATGGCTCAAGGCCTTGGCGATCGTATACTCCGACTTGACCTTGGCCACAAACTCGGCCTCAGTGTCCTTGGCTGAGTGTTTGCGGAACTCCTTGACCGCGAACTGGGGTCCGTGCTTGTCGGTCTTGCGCACCATGACCTTGACGCAGGACGCCGACGCGCCCGAGCCGCATTTTTTGGACCGGCCGATCTTGCTGGCCGACACAAATGCGCTGTCAAGATCGATCACTTCGCAAACAAAGTCGTCCTCGTCCGGCGGTTGGGTTGACAGCCGGCGAGCCTTGACTCCGGCGCCCTCCTGGGGCGGCAGTGAGAATAGCGAACTGCGGGGCTGGCATGTGTGGTTGGTGGTGTTCAAGCTGGTAGACCGCTGTGATTGGGGTCGTCGCCCACTCCTGCTCGAGTGGTGGTGAGAGTCACGCACCTTGATCTTCGACAACAGGCTGAGGCCTGAAGTCGACGAGCGTGGGGGTGCCGAGGGCCTGGTGCCGAGAGCGAGCGACATTCTGAATCCGAGTCTGGGTCCTGGTCTGGGCACATGGGCATTTGATCCAAAGCACAAGAGCTGGTGGGCAGCAGAAGTACAGTTGCAGCTATACAGTTGCAACCATACCTGGGCGAGAGAGCGGCAATTTAATAAGACCCAGTTCGGAGATCCGGTCCACAAAGGGAGCTGAGAGGGGAGTCAAGACACTGGTTGTTTTGTAATCTCGATCTCGACTCGCCCACCGACAGGGCAACAGGGAAAACGTGGGAGCTAGAGTGGAAGGCCCATCGACATTGCCCCCATCGCCTAGTTGGAGTGGGCCCGGCTGTACTGTACTGATGCAAAAGCAAAGCGACTAATAATACAGCAACCTGATTTGGGAGCTTGCTTGCGCAGAGGGGCTTGACGGTGGCAGATGATTGAGTGCCTCGGACGGGCGAGGCCTATCTACAAGACGTGACCAACACGGTATTAGTTAGTTCCCGTGCCCGTGTAGCCGCCACCAGCGAAGGCGAATGCAACACCAGACATGGACCGAATCGGTCAGATCGGGGGAAATTGCCGGTGGGCTAGACACTGAGTGGACGGGCACCGGAGTCGAGGATTCCTGACCAGTGGTTTGCGTAGCTGCTCTTGCTCACGCATGAGTTTACTGGCGCTGGCAGCAGAAGCGGCAAATCCCTCTGCTCTGCTCTCCTCGGCTCTGCTCTGCTCGGCTCGGCTCTGCTCGCTGCTCTGCAGTGGCTGGCTGCAACTGGTCAGGATCTGGACTACCGTACGGCAGCTTACCGGTACCGGTATTATTGCTCTGGGAGTGTGGCAGCGGAAAAACTTGGTTGGGTGCTGGCTCAGATTGGCTGCCTGGGATTCCGTCATGCACGGTGACTATTGTATCCGAGCCAAATAAGCAGCTGCACTACAGTAATAACTATTTGTTACTACTAAGATACAGTAATAACTATTTACTACTAGGTTACAGCAATAACTATTTACTACTAGGTAACAGTAATACGGTAACTATTTACAACTAGGTTACAGCAATAACTGTTTACCATTAGGTTACAGCAATACCGTAACTATTTACTGCTAGTACAGCAATAACTATTTACTACTAGGTTACAGTAATAATATGGTACTGCCGTAAGTTCGACGCTGGTTTGCAAGTGGCATGCAGCGGTACACGCGGCATGATACAAGAGTAAGTCGCGGTGAGGCATTTTTCCACTGCTCAAGAGCACATGCATCTACAGTATCAAAAAGTAGGCTCCAAGCTGCATATGCACTCCACGTTCCCCCACTGCTGAGTTGGAAACCCCATGCTAGGGTGCGAGCGACATCAAATCAAGCATTGCGCCAGGTCAGTCAGGCACAATGCATGAGGCTGGTACGAGCCAAGACAAGTGTTCGTGCGAATCGATCGATCGGATTAATAAGTCTGTGTTGGGCCTGCTAAAACCGTGCACGTCAAACTACTGTAACTCAAGGGAAGAGAAGCAAGGCCGGTCGTGCTCGGGGCCTAGCGGCCACCACCGTCAAGGTGAGGAGCTGCGCGCCACGCGCTGCCGCAAGCAGAAGCAAAAGGCGGTCTCTCGCGCTTGCAGCAGCATGTGGTGTGCATGCAGCCAGCTCTCTAATGCACCGCCTCCGCCGCACGCCAACAGCGTATTAGAAACACACAGTCTGAAGTCAAGTTGCACCGCTCGCTGTCATGAATCTTCATGTAAGTTCGCCCAACGCCGCTGCTGCCGCCGCCGCCGCCGCCGCCGCCTTGGGCTGCAGCTGCAGCCTCAGCCTCATTCGTGGACTGAGCCATTAAATTCGTCGGTCTGGCTCTGCTCTCGCTGCATGCGCGCCTCAATCTCACGCAGCTGGCTCTCGCGTGCCAACAGCTCCTGTCTCTTCTCGTTAATCTCGCGCTGCACCTTGACTTCGATCTCACGCAGCTTCTCCTCCTCACGACGCAGCTGCTCCTCCTTGAGACGGACCGACTGGTTGGCCAGGTCTTCAGGGTTGATGGACGAGTCTTGCACACTAGAGACAGAGTTAGTTGGGCACGCGCAGACAGTATCAGGGGTGCCACGTACTTGGCCACGCTACCGTCGACGCTCTTGCTGAGCTTCTCGGTACGGTAGTTCTCATACAGGAAGTCGTGGGTGATTTCCTTGAGGTCGGCCAAGTGCGAGTGCAGCAGGGCAGAGCGAATGGCCAGGAAGTCCGAGTGGCGCGGGTTCTCGACCTCGACGACGCCCCATGGGTACTGTCGCGCGCGCACACGCCGGCCGTTGATCTCCAGCACATCCTCCGAGCCGACGATGGCAAAGGGCATCAGGCCACGCAGCTCCGCGTTCTCCTCAACCGTGTCCTCGTCGTCTTCTTCAATGTCGTAGGGGAAGTTGTACACCGGGATTCTGTAGTGCTCAATGTCTTCCATCACCAGCTTCTTCGACTCGGCCAGCTCAGCCGGCGTCAGCGAGTCGGCCTTGCCAATGACTGGGATCACATTGACGCGAGGCGACAGGCGCTTCATGAGCTCGATGTCGAGTTCGCGCAGGCCGTGGCCGGTCGGGGTGATAAAGTAGAGCAACGCATGCACACGATTGTCGCGGAAGCGAGGGTTGCGCTTGATGCGTGACTCCTCCGCCAGGATATCATCGTACTGGCGCTCGAGGAAGCCGACAATCTCGCCAAAGGCCGACTCGTTGTCGATCTGGTCTCCAAAGCCCGGGGTGTCGACAATCGTCAACGAGACTCGCGTGCCCTCTTCGTCTAGCTCGAGTTCTGTGTGGCCGTCAGCGAGGCTGCTGCGTCTGCCGCATGTCCTGCTCATGCTTGCGCCGTGCTCTTACCAACGGTGACAGGCTTGATTCGGACGCCTTCCTCGACATGGGCGTTGGCCGCATCGTCTGCGTCCTTGGACTGGAGCACTTTCTTTCCGCAGAGCGTGTTGACAAACGTTGTGCGGCCTACTCCACCGTCAGAGAGCCACACCACCAGGTAGACATCCAGTCTGGAGTCTGCTCACCTGTGCCAGAAGCACCACAGACCATGATGGAGAAGAGTACTCCTTTCTTGATGTTCTTCTTTTTGCGTATCCGCATCTGATGAAAGCGATCATGATCAGTGGAGAACATTTTTGGGCAGGATAGGCCAATGTAGTGGTCGTCGATGAATAGCCAAGTCTCTAAAGGGTAAGAAGAGAAGGCGCCCTTGGAGGCTTACTGTGTTCAGTGAAGACATGATGATGGCTTGTTTTGTGCGATACGGCGGGCCAAGAAAACAGGAGGTGCTGAAGGCAAGAAGGACAGCGGTGGCGAAGCCCTTTACTGTCTTGTGTACGCTTCTTCCCCAACAAAAGCAGTTGACAGGTGACAGCAAAGGAGTTGTCGTGGTTGCACTGACTGGAGTTGAGCCTGGAAATGGTCGGGGTCAGGGTCAGGGTCAGGCAACTCAGGACATTTCAATTAGGGGTCAATGCCTGATCGGCAACTAGCGCCGTTCTGGGACGCGCCTTCCCTGTTACGGTACGGAGCCAGCCGTGGAGAAGGAGCCAACAGGTGGCCTTCGTTCCTGGATAAGTCTTGGCACCCCCACCACCAGAGATGGGAGGTTGGATGACAGCATGCCAAAGATGATGCTACAGTATTGTTCACAGGACATAGTCATCATGTAATCAGTGATTGTTAGTAGTCAATGAGGAATAGACATGGCTTTTGTGCTTTGGCCCCGGCCACCAAGGTCGGTGGGGGGGAATAGGGTGGTGTTCGTATAGGCCTCTCTGCTTATCAGGCCGCTTTCGGGCCTCATCGTCTGGTCTCCGGATCGTCTGGTCTCTGGATCGTCAGGTCTTCTTCTTTCGTGACTTGTGCGTGGCGTGGCCGAATCTCTGTCCAAACCGGCGAGATGGCACACCGCAGAACATCCCACCGTCGCAATCCCTCGGTCGATCAGCCAAAGTACACCCCTCAGGGAGCCTCCTCGGTGGCCGATGGCCAACTCCAAGCCCAGTCCATAGGCCAGTCCATAGGCCAGCCCATAGGCCAGCCCACAGCCCAGCCCACAGCCCTCGCCCAGATCTCAGACTACGAATCCGACAACCAGGTTTACCTCTCCGAGCATGCTCACCAGCCGCCGCCCTCGAACCGCACCACCCAAGAGCTGAACCTGTCGGTGCTGCAGAGACATGATTCCGAGGTGGCAGCTATCCTGTCCATTGCCCCCTACGCTGTCATCTACGAATTCTCGCCTCTCCCCGAGCCGGCATGGGCCAAGACAGGCGTTGAAGGCAGTCTCTTCATCTGCCAGCTCAGCCCGGGGCCCATGGGCGAGGACAGGTACACGGCCATGGTGCTGAACAGAAGAGGCCTGGACAATTTTAGAGCGCCTCTGATCGAAGAAGAAGATGCCGGAGTCGAGATCACGGATGAGTATGTCATTATCAGCTTCAAGCAAGGCCCCGATCAAAAAATATACGGTGTCTTCATCTTTAGTGAGGGCCCCGGAAGCTCCACTGCCGACACGCGCGAGGTAAACGCGAATCTGATGAAGACACTGGCAACGCTCGCCAGCGCCAGTCGACGGACAGCCGAAAGAGATGCGGCCGAAGCTCAAGCCCAAGACGCCAATAGCTACCTACAAGAAACCGACAACCCCTCGGCCGATTCCACACTGGCCGCTGCCCGAGGCCAGCACATCAGCCTGCAACAGCTCTTTGGCCAACAGCAGCGAGCCCAGGATGCCAGCTTCAGTCCGAAAATGCACCACGTTGATGGATCCGTCGACGCCACCGGCGCCACCGACGGCCCGACCTTCCATCAAAACAGCCATCCCCTTCAACCCCAGCAGCCCGATGTCATTGGCGATCTCTTCCGCAAAGCCGGCATAGGCCTTGGGTAAAATTCCGTGTCTCCCACACAGCCTCACGCTACATTCGCTCGGCCTTTGAACCTTGTTGTTGCCTCTCTGTTGCTTCCAGCAGCACCTCCTGAATCCAAGGTAGCACGATTTTCACCACCGGCCCAGTTGACCGCAACGGCCACGCATGCGCAAGCCCCTCCTCTTTGTCAATTGCGATTCGCCGTGCACTGCCTCCACGCACATCGACAATCTGCTTCCTCGTCGCATCAGCTACCCAGTGATCCCGCTGAGCGAACAAAAAGTAGAGAGCCGGCCTGACTCGACTACTATCCGCCGAGTCCGAGTCCGAGTCCTTGGCCGTTCCCCAGATCTCTTCGCCCCACTTGTCTGCACGGATTTGCGCGACCTCATCGCGGGCGAGATGCAAGGCCTCGTTGACACCGCGGGTACTGGCAACAAAGTTGACTGTGGTCTCCAGCCCTTGGCCTTCCTTCATCCCCGTCACCCTGCTCACCAGTCCCTTCAACCACGATTGCGGGAGCCCATATCTGAGCGCTGACACGGCTGATTGCAGAAGCTCAGGCACGAAAGGCACTGTCGACAGAAGCGGCGTAGCCATCTGACCCGACGGCGACTTGTGCAGGTCAATGACGGTTGGCATCAGGAGGATCGCCGCTTTGGGCGTCCATGTCCCTCGTCCTGTCTCTGATCGACGTCGCTCACTCCATAGCTTAATCACCTCCAATGCAATGTACGCCCCAACACTGTGTCCGATCAGAATCACATCCACCTTCTGTTGTTTTGCTGTCGACTCTCCTTGCTCTCCATGCACTTGCACTTGCCCTTGCCCTTGCACTTTCTCTTGCCCTTGCACTTGCACTTTCTCTTGCCCTTGCACTTGCACTTTCTCTTGCCCTTGCCCTTGCACTTGCCCTTTCCCTTTCCCGTGGCCCACCACTCCTCTCTGCATCACCCCAACAATCGCCTCCACCCGCGCATGACACAGCTCGATCTGCTCCCGCAACCCAAACAGCCCCTTCGCATTCCCCCACACCCTTCCGCTCTTCTTCTCTGCCTGTGCCCTCCTGGGTACTTGCACATCTCTCACCCATTGCTCGTGCTCGTGCTCGTGCTCTTGCTCATGCTCTTGCTCTTGTTCTTGTTCTTGTTCTTGCTCTTGCTCTTGCTCTTGCACCAGCTGCAGCCCATCCCCACTACTACTTGTGCCTACTTCAAACCCACCCAGACTCAACCCCGCCACTCCTGCTCCTGCCTGCACCTGCAGCGCATCCCTGACCTGCGACAAGAATTGATCGTAGTATCCGATCAGTCCCGGGTTGCCGGGGATCAAGAAGACTAGCGTTCGTTGATTGCTGCCGGATTTATCTGGCAGGCTGATGAATACGTCCTTGGTGAAGACAGTGGCGGCGGTGGATTCGCTGACTGTTGCCGCCGCTGCTGGTGCCGAGGTGGATGATTCCGCTAGCATTGTTACTGTATTTGTGTGTTTTCTTTCTTGCGTCTTCTATGTCTATTTATATTTTGTCTATATGTTTTGTATCTAAAAAAAATTCTCGTTTCGCAACGCGAATAGAAAGGGCATTGGGACCTCGGAATTTGACGTGTACCGTAGCTTAACTGTTATTAAACTTTACGGATCATATGATAGTCTGACGTTTGATCCATCATGGTCTTAATGTACAATCAATGGCTTGTGTGTCTACACAGGACGGCGGCGCTTTTGGATTTTACATTCCCATTCTTGCTAGCAATGCCCATCATCCCCATCTATGATACTATCCAATCCGGTCCCCTAAACCCGCCTACCATAGAATTTTGAAACCGAAAGACGCTGTTAGGGGTATCATTTAAAAAGGTGCATGATCCTGTCCTGTCGCTGTACCATCCGAACGCCAATGCTCCATGCTAATGAAGAACACGGATCTCAAAAATTACTGTCTCTATGATTTTTAAATCGATTTATGCTGCCACCAAGTCCGCTCACTGGGTCTGGCAGCCAGGTGTGTTGAGCTTTGTGGGTGTGCCGGGCTTAGCAGTTGTGTCAGGGCTTGCAGGTCTGTTGACATCTGCAGCTGTGTTGCGGTTTGGAGATGGATTGCGATTTTCAGCTGTCTCATTTGCCTCGCTTTCAGCCTTTCCATTCGTGTTGGGATTTTTTGGTGTCTTTGTGCTGTCAGCGTGGGAGAGGGAAGACTCTATATTTGGTCTGGAAGGAGGTACCAGATTGTCGACAGGTTTTGCGCGCTCCTTTGACGAGTGTCTAAGGCCAGGGATAGCCTTACCGTCTTGAATTTGTGACAGTGCGACAGAATTTAATGTCTTCATGACTACTCCAGGGTTGACACCTAGCTGTGCGGCCGGTTGATGTCTGGCTGCGGAACCGATCTTGGATCCAACGACTGCAGGTTGATGGGAAGGGCTGGACATTCCAGTCAGATTGTCAGTATAAATGGGCAACCGCCAGTTGCCGTACTTCTTCTGGTAAGCCTCAGGATCGTCACGCTCAAGACGTTGTCGATTATACTCTTCTTCCGCCTCTTTCAACTCTTGGGCGTTGAGCTTCTCGTCGTCTTCTTTATGGAATGTCTCTGTCAGCTCGACGTTGCGTATCTCATCAGACTCCTCGATGATTGCATCGAGCACTCCAGCATCCTTGCCCAGACAGTCCTTGAATTCTCGCTGCTCGGCATCACGAGCCAGGAACAGGTAATCAGACGCTCTGTTGGATGCCTGCCGGGTTGGATTTTTCTTGTCCACCACCCGAGAAAACAGCTGTGTCTTGAAAATGGCCTTGTTGATGACAACTTCCTCGACCGTGCCGCCGATCTTGAATCGGTAAACATGTACGGGCTGCTTCTGGCCAAGCCGGTAAGCGCGGCCAACCGCTTGCTCCTCCCACATCGGATTGAAGCCAAAGTCGTAGATGATCACTCGATTTGCACCCTGAAAGTTGAGACCGAGACCACCAGCCCTGGTCGAGATCAAACATACCGGATAGCTTGAGCCTGAGCCTGAGCCTGAATCTGAACATGAGCCAGTTTGATTGAAAAGCTTGGTGATATCCTGGCGCCTCTTCATTTGCGTCTTCCCATCAATTCGCAAATAGTTACACTTCATTTGGTCGAGCAAGAGTCCAAGATAGTCAAGTGTATCGAGACTATGCGAGAAGACCAGAACCTTATCCCCTCGGAGCATGGATTTTTGAAGTATTTGTTGAACAACGACTGCTCGGTATGACAGGTTTGCGTCTTGCAAGCGTCCAAGCGTCTGAAGTTCCCGAAAGACCGCAACGGCTTCTTCCATGGCTGATATGTCTGAAGTAGTGGGACTCGCAGCATCGATCTCTGGGAAAATCCCTGCCTCTGGTGAGTTGGCGGCATCGCTTTCGTCAAGCCCTGCTTCTGCGCCAGGTTCTTTCCCAGATTCATGCACTTGCTCAGGACGACTCGGTCGATTCAGTCGCTTATCGAACTTCCTCATGAAGATCCAAGGATGATTGCATAGCGAAGTTAGAATCGAAATCAAGCTGAAAAGCCCTTGTTTGCCGACATTGCCAGTGGGGCCATAAGTCTGGAGCATATATCGAGCATAGATGTCGTATGCTTGGCGCTGCCAGTCAGTCAAGGGGAGAGTAATGACATACTCCGTTTTCGGAGGAAGATCCTTAGAGATCGCAGAGATGTCGGCTCTATTGACTTTTGGTGCAAGGTCCTGCTTCAGCACATGAAGCTTCTTCAAACATACACGGCGCTCATAGGCCGTGCTCTCTGCATAAAGGCCCATATGAATTGGTTCGATGTACTTGGCCCTGAATTGCAACATCGCGCCTAGGTAACCTGGGAAAATCCAATCAATCATTGTGTGGTACTCCTCCAAATGGTTATTGAGGGGTGAACCTGTTAGAGCGATTCGACTGCGAGTCTTGATGTTTCGAGCCACCTGAGAAATGGCAGAATTTGCATTTTTCATCTTGTGCGCCTCGTCGGCAACAACCAGGTTTGCCTTGTCCAGTAAACACTTCTTACGACGAGCAAGATCTTCATCTGGAATTGGTGTCTTTTTGTTCTTCCTTGGTCTGAGCATAAATCGGAAAAGGTCATAACTCATGATCATAACACCTCCGCCAGATTCCCATGCCTGAATCGAGCTGTCTCCTGAATGGCGGATTTTGTGCAATCCCCCCAGTATATTGGGCTGATTAGTTGGCAACCACATCACCATCTCATCATACCAGTTATCCAGCAGTGTGGGAGGACAAAGAATAAGGGTCTGGCTTCGCTTCAAGTGTTGTGGGATATGGCGCCGAATGTTTGGATCGCTGCTTTGGTTGCATTGCGCAATGGTGACGAGAAGAGATATAACCTGCATAGTCTTTCCAAGACCCATGGTATGAGCAAGCAAACAACCTTGATGCTTGGGATCTTCAACGATCTCTCTCCACAGAAATTGAATGCCAGCGATCTGGTGTGGCTTAGCTCTTGCAGCGATATGTGGATCAAGTGAAACGTAGGGCTCAACAGCATTAATCACATGGTATGCTTTGTCATCTGAGGAAATAGCAGCAAATTTCTCTTCCATTGTCTTGCGACGCAGTTCTTGTTCCAGGACTCGCTGCTGATCAGTCTTCTGATGCGCCTTAGCCTCTTGAGATTCGGCAACAACCCGCTTGCGTCTTTTGGTGGACTGAGAATGTTGGGCTTCCTCATCGGGAGGTGGCACGTCGCTGCTTTCATCTTCAACGATGAACTCTTCTCTCCTTACATCCTGTGCCTTGCGTTTTGAGCTACCCTTGGCATTTCGCAAAAAGGTGCTGTATATCTGAACAGCTTCGCCCAAGTAGGTGAAGAATTTCTTGCAAGCATTCGTAACGCTTTCGAAAGACTTGTCAAAGTCCAAGGGAGAGCAAACTTCGTTCGTAGTAATTGACTTGGAACAAACATATGTCACAAACAATGTTGCAAGGAGTGTTGTTGGTGCTTTGACCTTAGGTTTTGCTTCCCCCTTCTTCTGTAAATCGTCTAGTGACAATAGCCCCTCCTTGAGGATTTGTTCCCGGCTTCGAGGAGCAGCGGGTATATTTTCCAGGTAAGTGCAAAATAAACGGAACTCAGGTTCCCCAATCCCATAGACACTTTTATGCAAGGCTCGGAGCCTATCCGACTTGGTCGTAACTTGCTCCCATTGCAGTCTCCGGATGCGAGGAACGTCTTCAAGGGGAGGTAGCTGCTGGCTATTCTCCAATGATTTGCTGACTTGCGTTTTAGGCTCCCATACATTCTCCGATAGGTCCGTGGAAGGCTTCTGACTGCTGTGTTCCCGCTCAAATGGGTTGAGAGGCTCTGAAGCATTTTGTCGAGGTATCCCAATAGGGTTCAACGGTGGCGTCCTCACATCAAATTCTGATGAACTGATCTCCGTAGGCGGCTCAGGGGGGTCTGACATGGTCAGATCTATTGTCTGCGTTTCAGACTGCCCGGGAAATGAAAACCTAGGTCGAGATAGCTTTGATCCGGCGTCGGGAGCAAGATTGCTGTCTGAATCCGATTCAGGCCGACGGATAGCCTTGTCCACATCCGTGTCATGCTTCTTTGGTTTCCGCGGCGTGAGTGACTTAGCGGATCGTCGTTTCTTATCCAATGGTGAGAGAATCCTCTCGTCCTCGTCGCTTTCTATATCAGCTTCATCTCCAGCTACTTCGATGGCTTTGTCTTGTTTTGGGCTTCTTGGCTTCTCTGCTGAGATGGGGTCGAGAATCTTGGTTTGGGGTGAACGACTTCTCGGAGTTGGATTCGGAAGCTCGGGATTGAAATCATCTTCTTGAGCGAATGGGATATCTTCGACAGAGGAAGAGTCATCAGTAAGGAAAGCGTCCATGTCATCATCAGAGTCCAAAATCTCCTCCCCTTCAGGAAGTTGCACCTGGACCTTCGACTTTTGTTTGACTACCTTTCTGTTTGGTTTCTCCGGTGCCGTATTTCTCTCCAAGACTTGGAGGATATGGCGGCATTCGAGAATTGAAAAGACTGTCTCCTCCATGCTCTGACACTGTGCTCGAATATCGGATGCTTTCTGCCAGGGTTCGGCAAGCACCGCATCTTTGAGAGATGTGAGCCTGACCTCAAATCTGCTGAGGATGCGAGCCTTTGCCGCTCTCTGGGGTTGTCGAATTCTCAATGTCGCAGCCTGGACCCAAATCGAGTATGCTTTGGCTTGAACCTTTGGAAGCTTGTTCTCTTGCCAGAACTTCTCGAACCCCTGGATAGCATCATCAATAATAGAGGTGACATCTTGTTCGGGAATGACATTGGTAGCTAAAGCTCGTTCTGCTCGTTCTGCTTCAATTTCACCCCAAGTCTCATCGTCGAAGTTGTTCTCATCACCAGAATCACCATACACAGGCAGGCCTTCGCTGTCGTCTGACCCGGGCTGATACTTCTCCAAGAGATACCGAAAGTCACCGATACCTTCAATGGCTTCTCCACCTTCAGTGCTGGGGCGTAAAAGGGCATCGAAGTCGGCGGGAGACAAGATAGGTTGACCGGTTGTCATAGCAAGTTCATTTTCGGCGTATTTGCCGGATGTATTATCAGAAGACTGCGCAGAAAGTTGGGCTGACCATTCGTCAATTGGCTCCACCCGGTGAACACCACCTTTAAGGAACAAGCTGAATAAATGTCTGGATTTTGGCCCTACACATCGCTCAGCCTGGTACGGTATGCGGTACTTAAAGGGCGTGTTTGGCAACGATACTGTCGGTTGGCGAAGGTAATGCCGCATTAGGCCGGAAACAGCCTTTCGAAATCCTGCAGCTCGCTTCTCAGATATCAGGTGAAGATTTCGCCCATCATCAACCGCGTCTAGGGGGTAGAATATGTCTTGTATCGTCATTGCCTCAGATCCATAGTACGCATCAGCATCGAGGGCAGCCAGATCAGTTTTCCAAGGCTCAATAGAGCGTACGAGGGTCGGTGCAATTCTTCTTCTATGCTTAAGTTTTGTAGTGTTGGATGTCTTCCCCAGCTCTTCGGCTCTAGGGAGCGCACGCGAGGGCCTTGGCGTTGTAGATTTGTGGTTCTCCTCAATGGTATTGGGTACATTAGATGATTCAGACTGGTTGAGGGGAACTTCTACATGTCGGTCGGTGTTGAGTCGCAGAGATTGGTCTTCATTCAAATATGAAGGCTGGGAATAACAAAGATGGGCAGGGAGTGGTGCACCGTCTTTAGTTGCATTCATAGCTTCCGGAGCAGCAGGAGGTGGCAAAGTGGCACACTGGAGTGGAAGCCTGTGCATCGGCTGTGTGATGGCCTCTTCATCTGGTTGATCGTCAGGAAGGTGGACAATTGCAGAACTTGTACCATGCTTTATTTGAGGGAGGGATGGACTCGGAGCAATGTCCTGTTCGATTGTTGGTTTTGTATCATTCGGGAAGTAAGCTGATGACTGTGCACCCAACGAAAGGCGAGAATGAGTAATCTGTGGCGTCGGGAGGCCTTCTTGGAATCTTCTCACTTTCTCCTCTGTTGAGAAGGGGACTGGGCTGTTCCGAAGTGTCTTAATGGCCTTGGAAATCGCCATTCGCTGGCCATAGGATGCGATGCCGAGCTCATGCTTCAATGTGTCCAGGCCAAGCTCTAAGAGGCACTCGCCATTGATGTTGTTGTCTCTCAAAGTCTGCTCCAGTCGATTCCGGTTGGGTACTCTGGCAAAGTGGGAGTCGGGCTTGGTGCAGACCTCAAAGACGACCCGATCCTCATCCCAGAGAGCAAGGTCTTCAAGGACGTTGGACTCCATGATCGGTCTCCGAGACGGAGGACGCGATAGGATTCGCGCAAGGCGACAAGGCTGTACCCACCAAAGGTAGATTTGAGTGTTGAGAATAATTGAAATACGACAGAGATGCCACGCAAAAGATTTGCGGTGTCAATGTTTTCGAGTGGTAGGAAATGACGAGTAAGAAGTCATGTCAAACAATCAGGATACTAGAATGGCACTAACAGCATCAGTTTCAGACTCTAGAGAATGCTAGGGAAGGTGGGGGAAGCGAATTATACAGTAAGTTAATACTGTAAGTTAACTTATTACAGTTAAGTTAAGTTCCCCAGTCCCCACCCTAACTTAAAGTTTCAGTACACCTACCTAAATTCTGACCTACCCATTGTGATACCCCTCCCACAAATTACTACTGCAGCTACTACAGATATCGGATCACCTTATAATTGGTCTTATTTGATAGCTAATAAGTTAAGCTATTAAATAAGACTAATTATACCCTCTAAAATGGCCCTTAGAAGCGAGTATACCAACCCCTCTGCCAAATATACATCATTCACCCTCGTCATCATTATCTGTTGGATTTTGGAAATGACCAAAATCTGTCAGCTCTGAAACGGATTTTGCGTCATAAGTGCTGTAAACGTACTGGAGCCTACGTCAGCCTAGCGCCAAGATTTGCCACTTGTTCTCGATAAAAGTGGCTCATCCACGTCTTCATAGTTACAATCTTCACACGAGTTTTCAACCTCTTCTATCCCTCATTACTTAATTCCAATATTATCTGATCAATTATCCCTTGATCAAGACTATTCCACATCTCAGTCAGTGCTCGTTTAAACTCAGCAATCGCTTCTTCTGATCTGCCGAGCTCTTGGAGATGAGGGTATCATCTGATAAGCTCCTTTCAGAATTACCCAGACGTTCTCGATTAGATTCAAATCCAGCGAATATGGTGGCGAACTAACCTATATAACTCCATGCTTTTCCAGCTATTCTTGGACAATTTGTGCTGTATGAATGGGATAGTTATCCTGTATATACTCTATCTATTGAAACTACTTGTCGGTAAGTTAGGCGTCTAATTCTTTGATATAGGGGCGAGCAGTATACCTATTCCGACGGGAGTCCGAATCTTATTCTATTATAACTAATTCTGTTCTACTATTGTCACGGCGGGGATACGCTGGCCCCCCTTTCGTGTCGTAAGGTACAAGAGAGGCGAGTCAGAGCTAAGTGGTGGGCTCGGAGTGCACGGGAAGGTAGTAGTTTGCGGCGGAAAGAGAAAGTCTTGGCAGAGAATGCAGCACTCCAAAAAGGGCAATCAAGGAGAGGAAGTCAAGCATCA
>QQXO01000379.1:0-18331 GCA_003709845.1 Chaetothyriales sp. CBS 134916
TAGCTAGGAAGTCCCGTTTCTTGCTGGTCGGTGATTGGTCCGTCAGTGTTCGCCTTCCGGGACGGCGGTTCCGGGAGATCAGCGCCTAAAGCAGTAAGTTTGCCGTTGCTGTCTCAGGGTTAGCACTTGTTGTATATCTCCCGCGCCGTTCAGATTGTCGCCGGCAACCGCCAAGACTCTTCAGGGCGTAGCCCTTGACAGAAATAGACCAAAATGAGGATATACTAGCATTAAATAGGATTGTACAACTAATTTCAAGACGGCAAGCAATCTAGCGCTGAAGCTTAAGCATAGTAAGGGGTTTCTAGGCAGTATCATTGTGTTTGGCACGTATATTTATATGAAATAGCAGAATTTGGAGTGTTAGGCTAATAAGTGCAAGAAACAATTGAACAGGGGACTAAGCACGCGCAAGAGGGTTTCGAACCTAGAAACCTCGATAAACAGGTTGTATTTGACCTTGATAATTGTCTACTTGCTTATTAATTGCCTCGATTTCTGTGCGCGGGTAGACGGCGCCCTTTTGGTTGTCTGTCGGGTTGATTTATCGCTCGTGCGTCGCTTATAGATCTCTTGCGCGATCTCGTACTCGCGCGGTAGAGGCTTTTTACTTATTTTGAATACGTAGGGATATAAAGCAGATACAGACGATTCAAATGACCTATAGAAGAGGTTAATTGGAGTTGATTTGGTGGAGTTGTTGATGGATGAAGTGGAAGGGGGGAGTCGCGAACTTGACGCGCTAAAAATTCATAATTTGGTAGCGGAGGGGATCGGCGGTTAGATAATCCGGGTCCGATAAAGTCACAATTACTGTGCTTTGATGAATGTCATGTGCGACGCTTGGCGCTCGATACTGCTTCTTGCCCCCCCCAGCTTCGCAGAGTCATCCATCAGACAGAGACTCGGCAGACTCAAACAGATAGTCTATAGGTTGCCCGCAAGCCTTATTGACCGCTATCTTGAGTCTTGAGTCCCCTTTCCTCTCCCTGGCTCTCGAAGAAGCCTTCCTTCCTCTCGACTCCCACCGTTCGACCCTCCCCTACGCCTCAGGTGTAATAATGAATGCGACAGTGCTCGTCACAAGTCCCACGAAAATCGGGTTGATTGGCGCCATCTACAACGCGAGAAAAGACAGTAAAACGTGTTTCACCAGTGGCCATTGCGATAATATCGAAGATCTGGTTGACCAAAACATGCCATGAGACAGTTCAATCGTAGGAATAGTCGGCCACTTTCACGCTGCTGTCACCCACGCAGACGACTACTCGGAGCTTCCTGGCCGAGCAGAAGAATGTTTGCCAGTACATATCTGCAGCTGAATTTTGAGTTGTCTCCCTCATGCCGTTCTTCATCACTCAGCTCAACCCCTCTCGACGGCGCATGCCCAAAAACTCCTTGAGCCGAAGCAAGCCCTGCAGGTCGCCTTCGACCGTCTCCGCTAGTTCCTCATCAACCCAACCGTCCGTCGAGCTGCCACCGAAATCCACAAGCCATGCATCGGCTGCTTTGTCGATTAGAACATTCTCTGGTTTCACGTCTCCCCAGACAATTCCTCTCTCATGTAGCCACGTGATAGCTTGCTCAATCTGACGTTTCCATATTCGACGCTGTGTAGAGGATGTATCGGCCAGGCTAAGTTCATATAGATTCTTCCCTTCAATAAAGCTTTCAAGCATCCCTATGACTTGATCCCTGGATTTCACTAGTCCGAAAAACTGTGGAACACGAGGGCGATCTGGGTGGTCTGGATCCCATTTTTCGGAGACTTGTTGAAGGACACTTATTTCTCGTTTGAGCTGGTCTTCGTTGCCATGAGTTGCTGATTTGAAGACACGAACTTCCCCGTGCTGGGAGACTTTGAGGACTTTCCCCATAAATAGATCCTCCATAAATTCTATTTCGACAGAAGGAGTTGGAGCTGGCGCAGATCGGGGTATAGAGTCCACCATCAATGGCGGAGGTTCAAGCATGCTGGTGAGCTCAGAGTAGTCGTCCATTTTGACAGCTTGCAGCTTTCCGTTCACGGTACGTAGCTGCAGGGAGAAAGTTGTCGGGTACAGGAAGTCTTCCAGAGACACTTGCTTGCTGTTCGACGTCGGGGCTGCCGCAGCGAGCGAGTTCATCGTACCCTTGCAGGCCGAGATCGCAGTGTCTGTGACCTCCTCCAGGCACTGATCGTACCTCAATTCGTCAGAATCATCTTCGGCCTCCTCCAGCTTCAGAAACAAGTTTGCCACGGCATCGTCATCCTCTGGACTCTCTGGTTTCAACAGGTTGAGAATAAATCGTAGGTGATCGTAATTCAGGACTATTCGACAATTATCTGGTCCTGTCAACACCTCGACAACTTCAAATCCATCCGTTTCGGCTTCTTGCGAACTCATATTTGAAGGAGTGAAGTCAACTCTGAGAATGAAACTGTGACGAGCACCGCTCTTATGGTGTCTTGAAAAGTCTTGGCACTCTCAGGCATTCTTACACTGCCAAGCCACCACTTTCATCAAAATGCGCGTCTTCACTCCTTGCTTTGTCGCAACTTTCTGGCCACGGACTACAGGAGACGTCTATGAGTGGCTTTTCAACCTCTTTGGGCCTACAGTAACGTCAGGCCTCGATGCCGCAGAAGCGGTCGGCGGCAAATGTCTCATGGTCGCATCAACTCCAGCCCTGGAACATATGGAGACCCGGTCGGCGTTAATTTAATCGCTCTCGAACGGCGCTTATGATATGATTTTGCCAACTGTTTTTCCATTCTTTTGGTATACAAGCAACAATCCCGAAACATGTCTGCTCCACTCATTGTACTGCGTACGAGAGGTGAGCGCCCTCTGTTGTGTGCCGGGGTACGATGAAACTTTCTCTGACTCAATTTAACCAAGTCCAAGCAGTGTCACAAGGCATGTTTCGCCAGTCTACTAACAAGTTGCATGACAGCCCCAACGGTGACCGAAATAGATGGAAGGACGATATGGGTCATTACAGCGCTCTGTCGTACTTAAACATGACCTATATAATACTAGACCCTCAGTCCACTGTCATTCTCTTCTGGACTTTCAACAATCAGTCACCGGGGGCAAATCGAACATCATTGCACCATACTTCTCCAAGCCGTCTGTACCAAGCCTGTTCAAAATGTGCTTTGTTCGAACTGTCATTCATCGTTGCGGCCTCCACAGTTCCAGAAGACCCAGATACTGTGGAAGGAATGGCAGAAAACTCTGCGACCGCGTCATCCGGGAACGCACAAACCAAACAAGGTCTCACTGCACAACCCGAAACTGTCGATTTGAAATCCTTGGTGGTCGCTGGAAATGCTGTCGATGTCGGAACCAACCAAATACCTCTGGGAAATGTGTTTTCGGCACTTGCGCACATACAGTGTGCTTTCGTTGCTTGACCGCTTCGACCCCTCCACGTCCTGCGTAAGACACCCCATCCGGCGTATTCCAAGATATTTGACTGATTGTTCCCAAGCTAAACCGACGGCACGATAAAGGAACATATCCCTGCAGACAATTTGCTACGGGAGGCTGGGCACTGTCCCTGGGGTATGAGACCCAAGTGCCTTGATTATCGACACCATGATCCAGTTCGGCACGTACGTGGCAAGAACAACAGGAGTCTTTTGGGAAAGTGTATATTTGGCGGTTGCACTTGACGGTCGGCGCCGCACCCGGATTCGGGCTCTGGCTCTATTGTGTCAATAACCCTCTCTTTGCCCATATCACCTCTTGATTCACTCATTGTTAGCATACGTGGGTCGCTTATTCAGGTGCACAAGGAATGCGCAATCGGCCGGACCGATTTGAAGGCGTTGGCAAGGCAGACATCGTTACGGCGTTGGTCGAGTACACTCTTTCCTTAGATAGCGATATATGGACAATCATCTCTTGCAAGCCATAGCATGACAAAAACTCTGTCTCAGACACTCGTGGGCTTAAGAAATGGTCCCTTTGGTTGTCCTCGGCGCCAAACCATAGTTAACTGTTGTCCCACTATGCCGTGGACTCACGCGCACAGGCCGTGGATACAATATTAGAATCCAGGCGCTTCGTGACGGGGTGGACAACAGGTCATCAATGAGCCAGCATTCGCACTCGTCGAGTCACGAGTCGAATCGCCAAGTAACCGTGTGAGTGTTGTAGTGTAGACCGACTTCAATACATAGTTACTTGAGTATACTGTACCTGGCAAAGAGGGGAGAAGTAGAGGCTTGCGATCATGGTTATATGCTCGGTCGCTTTAAACCCCCCACCAAAAAAAACCTCTTAATTGCGACGTAAACTACTCCTCGGCGAGACACATTCCAATCTCCCTTTCCCACCGACCCCCATGCCACGAGATTCTGGTCTGTCAGACCCAGCTCTTTCTTTCACCACTGGCCCTTGGCTAGACACGAGAGTAGCATCTAAATATGTGTTGATCTCGTACTGCCATGATCGTCATAGTAGTTCTCTGCATCGTTGATTAGGTTCCAGTCCAGTCCGATAGAGGTGCACAATTCCACGAGGATTGAAGAAATCTGCCCCTGTGGTATCGCTGGAAAAGGCCACGGGGTACGAGGACATTGACGGCGCGAAGTTGAGACTAGAAAACCATTCTCGTGTGGAAATATGCCACAGTATCCCCTGGTGTCAAGTCACCACAGTAAATGGTGGTATCCATCTCGCCTATCGGGGGGCTGCAGGCTGACTCGGGGGAGCGAGTTCGACAGCGAGTTCGCTGTGAAGTGGGGCCCTTTGTACGAACTTTTTTCTTGGCCCTATCGTCTTGCAAGGAAGGCGCTAGCTTATGCTTAGTCCAGGCAACATCGAAGGATTGCCACCCTTGCCAGGAAGGGAAGAGAAAGAGAAGAAAGAGAAGAAAGAGCAGGCCTTCAATATCGGCGAGCAAATGACCCCGACTTTCTATGTCGGCCAACGCCTAAGCTACGATGGCGCCCTTTGCACAGTCCGGTACCATGGTCCGCTTCCAGATTTGAAGGGCGATTGGCTTGGGGTGGAATGGGATCAACGAGGACGAGGCAAACACAACGGCACCCATCAGTTAGAGAGAGTCTTTGATTGCCTGTCCAAGAGTTCCAAGGCGGCCTCATTCATACGACCGTCTCGAGAGCCGGACCGGAGCCGCACAGTTCTGGAAGCGCTGAAATTCAAGTACGGCTCGGGTACGTCGAGCAACAGACGTATAGACCCTGGCACCGACTCCGGAGCGGAAATTGTGCATATTTCTGGCAAAGCTGTTGAGGAGATTGGCTTCGACAAGGTGCAGAAGCAGTTAAGTCACTTTGAAGCGCTGCAGATTGTGCTTTTGGACGGACTGCAAGTGACGGGACTGACTCGTAAAGATGCTTCTCCAGAGGCAAGAGATCGTGCCGGCCAAGAGTTTGCTGCGACATGCCCTAGCATAAACGAAATCGACCTGGGCTGGAATCTAATCGAGGACTGGCAGGACATTGCAGACACATGCAAGCATCTAGCTAAGCTTCAGATCCTGAAAGCTAGTGCCCTGCGCCTCAAGTCACTCTCAATTGACAATGCTACCGCACCTGGCGCGTTCACCAAGATCCAGGAGCTCCAGCTCAACGACACCCTTCTTACACCCGACCAGATCCTGCATATTCTAGTGGCCGGCGGCACCGATGGGGCCACGGCGTTTCCTCAACTCAACACGCTCTCGCTTTCCTCCAATGCGCTTGGCGGCTTCGACACGACCGACTCATGTCTGGTCTTTACGACAATTACCAGTCTGATTCTCGACAACAACGACCTGACCTCACTCGCCGCACTTCCCAGCATCTCCAAGCATTTCCCATCGTTGACCTCGCTCTCGCTCCAATCCAACCGCATCTCTGATCTTACCATGGCCTCGTCAGAACTCATGGCCTTCCCAACCATCACGCACCTCGCACTGTCGTCCAACCGCATCCCAACTTTTCTAGCCCTCTCGTCGCTCCCCGCACTCTTCCCCAACCTCATTTCACTCCGCGTGTCGTCCAACCCATTCACGGCCACGCTACCGGCCTCGGCCCCAGCTGACACATCGTTTTACCTCACGCTCGCACGCATCCCATCGCTGCAAATCCTCAACTATACGCCTATCACCGCCCGCGACCGCACAGAGGGGGAAATTTACTACCTCTCTGTCGCTGAAAAAGCAATCCGACCCATCCTCACCACTCAGTCGCTCTCAGCAGCGACATCGTACGCCTCGAACTACTATAGCCGATATTCCACGCTGTGCAGCAAGTACGACCGCGCCAACATCCTCGACAGTCCACCGCCGGCGTCATCTCTCGACGCGAACGCGGCATCCTCTTCCAACCACCCAGCCGGCTCTGTCGCATCGAGGCTGGTAACCTGCACCTTTTACATACCTTCTTCCTCTTTTTCTGCTTCTTCTCCTTCTGCTCCTTCTCCTTCTTCTTTTTCTTCTTTTTCTTCTTCTTCTGCCTCATTTTCTTGCCCTCCTTCATCGTCTTCCACAATACCAACACCAACAACACCGACCGACGGAGCAACTGCCAAGGAGCTAACATGGACGTGCGCACTTCCCAAAACGCTCAGCGTATACCACCTCAAAGCCGTCGTACACAAGCACTTTGGCCTGGCGCCGCTACAGTTCAAGCTGGTGTACACATCTACGGAGCTGGACCCCGTGGGCGAGACGACGCGAAAAATGGATAATAGCAGGGAGGAGTGGGCGAGGTGGGGGGATTTTGATGCTGACATTGTTGTTGTTGCTGCTGCTGCTGCTGCTGCTCCTCGTCCTCCTCCTCGTCCTCCTTCAGTATTACTACCGCGGGGGAAAGAAGAGAAAGAAGCAGAAGGAGGAGAGGAAGAAACAGAAAAAGAAAAAGAAAAATACAGAAGCAGTGGCAGGTGGATCGATGGGATCTTGTACCTCGATGGAGCAAAGTGGAAAGAGAGGGAGACGGAGATTGTGGATGGGATCAGGCCATGGGGAGATTTCCTGGATGGCGGGGAGCAGATTGTCAGGATTCGGGTTGAGCCCAAAGACGAGCAGTGGCAAGGGAAGAGAAAGCAGTGGAGGAATGCAGAAAAGACAACAACAGACGGCGGCTAGGAGGCGACTGGGGTTGTATTTGTTGTACAGCACAAATGGTACAGTATTGATATCAAGCGTCCTCATCGTCCAAGTTACCGATGATGGATGGTTGCTTCTCAAGATCAACGGGCGGGATGGCGCGGCCCTTCTCCTTGGCCTCGCCGATTCGAGTTGCACGAGCCTCCTCTTCCGAGTCGAGCTCGAATCGCCTCATGCGCGTTGCTATTCGTGGGTCCATGACCACATCCGCCATCCATATCCGCTCTTTTGTCTCATCGATCTTCTTCGGTTTGCGCACCGCTTTGACCCAGGTCAGTTCATCTGCCTGGTTGACCGTTTGTTGCTCCCAAGTCTGGCCTGTCTGTTCTGCCGCATTGGCATCCATTTCAGGCACCTGAGCCGCTTGCGTCGGGCTTGCGTCCAGGTGGTCTAACGATGAAGAGGAAGGGAAAGAATCAAACTGGTGGTAAGGACGATAGGTGGCGAGAACGACGGCGGCGGCTTGTCGGCCACATTCATCAGCCAGCCTTCGCTGGTTGAGGTAGTTCCACATCCGTATGGGTGTCTTGAGGAACCCGAGGAGATGATACTGGTGAAAGGGCTGTGAAGGCTCGAGGATAGATGGCGTATATGGCGAGAGTTGCGATGACGAGTATGCTGAGGTGGGAATATAGGCCGCAGGTTTTTCGTTGGTCTTCTTCTTCTCTTCCTCCCCTTTACTTTTCTCTTCCTCCCCTTTACTTTTCCCTTCCTCCTCTTTCTTCTCCTGCTCTTGGTCTTCTGGCTTGTCCGGTGTTGAACCCTTCGCCGCAGGAGGATCAAGCGGGCCCAGCCAGCCCTCGTGCAGTCCTCTGATGTACTCCTTCCATGTGTGTCTCCCTATTACTACATCCCCCTTGACGCCCGGGCCGGCATAGACTCCAGTCAGCTGTCGATAGGTATCAAGCAGTTGCTCTCCGTCAACGTCCGTCTCCTGCTCGGCGCCCTGCTCACCCTTCTTCCGCCGTAGCCGGCGAATCTGCTCGGCTACGCCGTATCGCACGTCTCCTTCTCTTCGGCCCTGTATCAGATCATACTCCACTGCAGCAGCAACCAGGACTGGCTTAACGTATTCTTTGAAATAGACCTGAGACGCAGCCAATGAGTCTCCGGGCGGGGCAGCCAGGATGACATTGAGAGTGCGTGGCAGTTCGCGTGGGTTCGAGGTCTGCTGGGCAATGTCTGCTACGAGGTCACACCACTTCTTTTGGATTCTTTTCTTTTCTCGCCGGTCGTACACGACAGCAGTTGTCCAGGTGCCGACGATGGTGAGGAAAATCATCCAGTTACGCGAGGGCAGCCGCCACCTGAAATTAGGCAGCCCTAGCCAAGATCAGCATGTGTTCAGAGCGAGGCGAGCGGGAAACACTAGAAGCTAGTACCCATCATTCTGAAGACCGGATTCTGCTTGGGTGGTGCTTGTGCTTTGGGAGCACTCCCAGCAGCGCCATCGCTGTTCAGAGCTCCTACAACAGACCCATCTTGCTTCGGAGCCTCTGCCATTTCCACTGCCCATCAGTCGCAGAGGCACCGGGTAATACAAAGGAGGAAGCAAAGTCGAATGTGTAACAGTACTCGTTCACATCATCAGCATCTGACAACTCGCCGAAATAATGCAGGCTCTGGAAAAGTCCAATTGGGGTTTAGCGTCAGATGGCGCCAAGGAGACTCCGGCTGATGGTTTGGCCGCAGTGTCACGTGGCCTACTCGGTCCATCTTTCCTTGTTTAAGACGTGTTCCTGCAGTAGTGTGATGTACAGAACTGGAATCGGGACTCCGCGGTCAGGGGGCTTGATCTGACGCGACTGATTAGTTTGTGGCCTTGGGCTTTGACCATATTGGTACTAGGTCCCGCCGAGCATGTTTCCCGCAAGTGGATGTGCCAGGGATTTCCCGATTGATGAACATATTGATTTGAGGTGGTCAAGATCGCTGAATCCCTCATTTCGCGTCAATGTCGAGATCCTCGCCATTGCCGTGCACGTCCATGTCGTTGGCAGGGCAGCTAAATCAAGAATCGCAGGGTTCCCACCCCCCCCCCGGTGGTGGCGAAAAATGGATCTGGCAGGCCGATAGAGCGCACTCACCAGTCTGCAGACGAGAGCTGGGGAGTGGCAAGCTAATGCACATTTGGGAGCATCGGCTTAGCGGCTTGGCTCGATGGTCGCCACCGTGCTGCACTTTGTTTCGTTCGATCTGTGCTGGAGGCGTCATTGATATAGACAGCACAAGTCGCCCAGTAGCAAGGAAATCGCGTGGTTCTGCGGAGGCATAGTACTGGGCCTGCGAATTGGGTCCTAGCCACTTGGTGCCGCACTGGTATCGTGCGAAATGAAACGCACTAAATGCAGAGAAGGGCAGCTCAAAATTCCTCCTTCGATATTGCGGGCCGCACTTGCAAGACTAGAGAGCCTTCTGCAATGAGTGGTTTGAAAGTCTCCCAATAATTCAAACGTAATCGGCAAGTGCTGTTCCTGTCTTACGTCGAAGGGCAGTTAGTCTGATCATGAAGCCTTGTGACCCTCTGAACGAAACCAGTCTGGCCAGGCGGTGGAATGTAGAGACAGAGTTGAAATTGTAGCTATAACTCTTGCTGTGGCCTACTGATCCTATAATGACATGTTCAGTGATTAATGGATATAGACAGCAACACTGGCTGAAGGAATAGATGCTAGCTTGTTTTGTGCAGTGTGTTGCATGTGTTTGTGCCTGGCAACCCCCTGCTACATAGGCAGCTTAGGTCAGTGCACCCACAGTTTCGCGGCTAGTAGAAGGGGTCTTTCTTCTGTCGGTGAGAAGATATTTGCACTACCAGTAACTACTGCTACTGAGAATTGCCTTTCTCATCTGCCTGCCCCTTGTTCTGTTTCCACTGAGAACTGTTAATTACCCCTCTGTTTTCTGCACAGTTGGGAGCAGCCTGAGGTGCCAATCCCCCACCAAAGACTAGGTTAATTCACTAGCCCCGGCCCGGCCACTGTGGCCCCCATGCATCCTGATCACCACTGCAGTTGTCACATTTACTGCCACCCCTTGCTCAGGGTCAGTCATTCTTTTGCATTTCAGTGCATTCCTTTTTCTGGGCTCCTTGCCGCTTCGCTCTTTCCTACTGATGACAGAGGCTAATAGGGGCTAGGCAGACACCCTCAGCACTTAAGAGACACAAGAGACAAGTCCGTGCAAGGGTTCCACTTGCGCCTTCCTGCGCTGCCTGCTGAGTCGGGAGTGGCTATGGACCACTCGCAGGACGGCAATCGCCTCCGACTCAACTTCCAATTCACGCAGCAACAGCAAGCCCAGGACCCCTCCAGCACCCGCGTCTACCCTACTACTCCCTCATCCTTCCCCCAGCCCATTTACGGCACCCAGCAGCAAGACTTCGGCATGCTCTCACCTGCTGCCAACCAGCAGCAAGGGTACTTTATCAGTAGTCCCTTCCAGAACCAGCAGCAGTTTGCCCCACAATACCAATACCAGCAGCAACATCAGCAGCCACAACAGCAGCATCATCAGAGCCTCCAGTCTCCTCAGCCTTCCTACCAGACCACTTCAAGGGCCTACCAGGCTAACGATGGTACAAATGCTATGGTGCAGCAGTTTGCCAACCAGGATCTCAGCGCAGGTGTAAGAGCAGCACAGTCGGCACGCACACAGTCGCCCGCCCATACTAGACCACGAACCGCAGGTGAGACACGACACAACCAGTACCAGGCACATCTCGCCCCTACCTTGCCCAGAGCGTCTCCCAAGGCGGAAGAGGACGAGGTCCAGAACCCACGAAAATACTCGGACAATGTCATCCGCCGCGGCACTGCCGCCAAGCAGTTGGTCAACAGCGTCTTCCAGGAGAACATTGAGCGTGCCAGAGATCGGAATAGCCGAGCCAAAGAACTCGACGCCACACTCAAGGACCCCAACGTCTCTGAGGCGGACAAGATTTGGCACAGCAACGTCCTCGCACAGAAAGAAGCCAGATTTCTCCGCTTCTTACGAACACGGGAGCTGCCCCAGAACTTCACCACCATCAAAGTCATCGGCAAAGGGGCGTTCGGCGAGGTCAAGCTGGTGCAGCGAAAGTCTGATGGCAATATCTACGCCTTGAAATCCCTCATCAAGTCCGAGATGTTCAAGAAGGACCAGCTAGCCCATGTGCGTGCCGAGCGTGATATCTTGGCTGATTCCAAGGACAACCCTTGGCTGGTCAAACTGCATGCGTCTTTCCAAGATTCTGCCTTCCTCTACATGCTGATGGAATTCTTGCCCGGTGGAGATCTCATGACGATGCTGATCAAGTACGAGATCTTCTCTGAGGATATCACCCGCTTCTACATGGCCGAGATCGTCATGGCCATCGAGGCTGTTCACAAGCTCGGCTTCTTGCATCGGTAAGTTACCCCTGCCCACCACTTATCATCACCCGCCAATTGACTTTCGTCTAGCGACGTCAAACCCGACAACATTCTGCTCGATAAAGGCGGCCACATCAAGCTAACCGACTTCGGCCTCTCCACCGGTGGTCGAAAGCAGCACGAGAATTCATACTACCAAGCTTTGATGAGGGCAGGTGGCGCAGACCGCGCCGGCAACCGCAACTCCATGGCTTTGAACGAGCAGATCAACCTGACCGTCGGCAATCGTGGACTCGTCAATACTTGGCGAAAGTCCCGGCGCCAAATGGCCTATTCCACCGTCGGGACGCCCGACTACATTGCCCCCGAGATCTTCCTCGGTCAGGGATACACGTACCTGTGCGATTGGTGGTCTGTCGGAGCCATTATGTTCGAGTGCCTCGTCGGCTGGCCTCCCTTCTGCGCCGAGGATACTCATGACACCTACCGCAAGATCGTCAATTGGAGAGAGTCACTCTACTTTCCCGATGATCTCGTCTTGGGCCGCGAAGCTGAGGACATGATCCGAAGGTAAGTTCGACCTTGCGCTCCTACAAACCAATGCTGACAGTGACAGCTTCCTCTGCGATGCGAACGATCGCTTGGGCAAGGACGGTGGCGCACATGATGGTGCATCCTCTATCAAGAAGCACCCATTCTTCCGAGGCGTGGTCTGGGATCAGCTCAGGAAAATCCGTGCACCCTTCGAGCCAAAGCTGTCCTCTAATATCGACGTGTCCTACTTTCCTATTGACGAAATTCCCCAGGAAGACAACAGTGCCCTGCATCGTGCACACGCCAGAGCTGCGGCGGCCGACCAAGATGCAGAATTGAGCCTACCATTCATTGGCTACACATACAAGGCGTTTAATGCTTTCCAGAACACATGATACCACGTTACACATGGCATGACTAGTACGAGTGGCCCTTCAAGCACAAGGGCAGACCTATCTCAAGCACAGCGGCATCTTTTTAGGGCGGGGCTGGTACTATCGCACACGGATGGCAAGTTGTGGGTGTGGATAGGGCGAAGAGCACTTCTTGGCGTTGTTGCTTCGAGGCTCACGAGGCAGGAGCCTTGCGTCTTGAGTTGTCAACATTTACAACCGCTCTATGGCAAAGAATCAATTGTTGGCACTTGGCATACGCTACTGCGGCAGCGGCGCTGCTTGCACCTGACAAGGAAGGAGAAAGCCTTTTACTACTATTCGAATTTGAGCGATACCACAGCTAGGAAATCATCTGTTGAGCTTGCCATATCTGTGTTATCATGATCGCCATTGGTCGTGTTCTGAAGGCCATGGATGGCTTAACCCTCTCTTCTCCCCCGTTACCATCAATCAGTCGGTAAGAACTGGTCAACCCATCTTCCGATCCTTCTTCTTATCATACGCCTTCTCGTTCGTAAACGGCCACCCGGACGTCCGCTTATCCGCTCCAGTCCGCTTCGACAATCGACTCGGCGACGATCCAAACACCAGCACCCAGATTCCCAAGCTAGCGCACACCGCATATCCGATTGCTCCCAGGATATCTAGATGTTAGAAATATGTGATTAGTGGTAGTTATTATTGATTAGATTCGTAAACTTGATTTTAACTTGTTATGTAGAGGAGGACAGAATGCCTCCTTGATCGTGAATTGGAAAGCGGGGGAGGCGGGGGAGAGCATGTATGAACTTACAACCAGCAGTATTCGCCTCGTAGTCCGCGCCGCCAGCACCACCACCACCACCACCGGGACCCGAAAAGGCCGGCGACGACGGAATCACTGACACAATTTGCAAGTACCGCGTGTATATCACGATGAACGTCAAGGTATGAAACAGCGTCAAGATGTGCGTTATCGCACTGCTGCTTGACGATCCCGCATTGATTTTGTTATAGCCGCTGCTGCTGTTGCTGCTGCTGATATCCACGCTGCTGTACGGCAGTGCCGGCGGGAAGTAGGTGAAGTACAGAGCGATAATCGTTAGCGTGAACAGCGCGACGGCTAGGAGTCGTGTCAGGTACGTTTCTGTTGCTGTGCTGCCAAAGTGTTGGTAGTAGTTGTTGTTGTTGATGGTGCCGACCGTGCTGGCCGTAGAGAGGAGGTCGAGGATGAGCCGCGGGAAGAGGAAGAGGGTGATGGATTGCAGCGACAGCCAGATCGCCGTCGTGCTCGTGTAGATTGTTAGCACGTCCATGGCTATTTATTTTATTGTTATTTTAATTTCTAGGCTGGTTTTGCTCTTTGATCTTTGTTTGAAATTCGCAACGAGGGAAAGGAATCCAAGGGTGGTTGCCTAGTTTGCTTTCCTGGGTGAGTGGGAAGGTTTTGGTGGTGGTGATGCCTTCTTCGCTCGTGGCTGCCTTATTGGCTACGTTATCAACAGAGAACCCAACTCAATCTGGCCATATGTCCCTTTCGCTGGAACAAGGGTCAAAGCAAGGGTCAGTAAAATACCAACTCCAGTGAACGATCCCCCTGAGGCCTTTTGGTGGGTACAGTAGTGAGAGACTATGGAAATCCTTGGTTTCCAACGTTACGTCACAAGCTACAGCTCAACCCTGCCAGAACCACTTCTTGAACTCTCTAAGACAGAAGACTTTAACAACTGTTGAGGCTTTCTTTCAATCCTACAGAATCACAGCCGCTGTGGATGATGGTCAGCAGCTGTCCGCTGTGTTGTTCCCTCGATTTGATTGCTGGAGCTCGTGATTTGAATCTTTGGGATGCTTCCGCAAATTTAAGTACTGAGTTCAAAGCGTAGCGATTGATTCCGCCATCGTTCGCCTTACCTTGCTCGTTCCGAGGTCTCCCTCCAGCACGGTTGCGATGCTATTGAATGCATCACCTATTACCTTGATCCGTAACTAGTAGTCTCGGACAGTCCATCAAGACTTGCAGCACCGACTCAATGGCGCCGCACGCGAATCCACCATTCTCCACAAATTTCTGGTCTTTGAGCGTGTGGATATTTAAGTACTAGGCACCTAATTAGTTAATAAATAGTTTCCAGAAGATATTTAACAGAGAATTAGTAAGTTAAAAGACAAAAGGGTAAAAACTGTATGTTTGGCAGGGGGTGCTATCCTTTGTTCTGAGGGCATTTTTGAGGTAATATAGTTGACATCAATTGATAGGTTGAGAGACTGGCCACTAGATGATATTAATTATATATCTAATGTCTGTAGGTGCTACAGTAGCAATTGTATGAGTGGCGTAACAATTGGTGGGGTCGCAATTTTGATAGGGACGGAAACTTCGGGGCTGTAGGTAGCAAAGACCCCACCCGCGTGGCGAATCAATTTGAATTGAACGCCCCTTGCTATTTGCGTGCCAGTATTGGCCATCATCACGAGAACACGTATTTGGCCGCAAGAAACAGCCTCATCTGGCGAAGCTCGATTACGAGCGCAGCGCCACATCGGTTGGCTGTCATTTGTCCACCCAAAAATGCCTACATCTCCACAAAACCTAGTCAGGTTTCGCCAAAATGATCCCGCGCTGGCGCGATGTCACCTTACTGTAGTAATTGCCAATGCGCTTGTGAACAAATCCAGGATCCGTTCCACGCCAAACCACTCGCGATTCGACAGTGGACGCTTATCTCTGATTTGCCGCAGCTGCATCTCGCTAAAGCTTACGGGTGCTTGGGGTGCTTGGGGTGCTTCCCTAGTGCTTTAAAACTGGGGTGACCGTTGGTCTTTATCTTACACCTTATTTTCCTCCCAGTTCCTCTCTCTCCTCCATCGTAAAGATGAGTCTAAAGAACGAAACCAGTGCGCTCGGTGAGAAGCATGCCAACGATGTTCCGACCTATGAACCGGCCACGCTTGGTGAGCATGCACGCGGTCGGCAGTTCAGCATCGACCCAGAGGATCAGGCCATGGTGGCAACCGACCAACACATGCTTCGTCGCGATCTAAAGGGCAGACACATGCAAATGATTGCCATGTAAGTTTAGTACCAAGTCCTCGAGTGCATACTAATCGACGCTCTTAGTGGTGGTGCAATTGGTGCTGGTCTGTTCGTTAGTTCTGGCGGTGCTTTTCAGACTGGTGGACCTGCTTCTGTGCTTATTGGCTTCTTGATTATTGGTTAGTCATATTCTGCCAGAACTGCGATGCAATAGCTAACACACTGCTAGGCTTCATGCTGTATGTTTCTTAGATATCAGAAGACTTTGTCATCAGCTGACACGATTATTTAGCTACCTCGTGATGCAGGCCCTCGCGGAAATGGCCGTCATGTATCCGATCAATGGGGCCTTCACTATGTACATCTGTCGCTTCGTTGATCCCTCCTTGGGGTTTGCTTGCGGCTGGGAGTACGCTCTCAGTTGGCTGACTGTCCTTCCCTTTGAAATTTCAGCTGCTTGCAATATTATCCACTACTGGCCAGGATCGGAGGGTATCAACAACAGTGCTTGGATTGTCCCGCTGCTTTTCGCTTTGGTTGTCATTCAGTTTTTTGGTGTGAAGGGGTATGGCGAGGTAAGTTCACCGGAAAGGTCTTCTGGACAAGGGGCTAATTGAACAGGTCGAATTTGTCCTCAGTGTAATCAAGATCATCGCCTGCATGGGCTTCATGATCCTTGGAATAATAATCGACTGCGGTGGCGTTCCAACAGACAACAGAGGCTACATTGGTGCAAGATACTGGTAACTTCATCTTCGTACTAAGAGTAGCTAACGGCGAGGCTGATGGTTCGACACAGGCATTCACCTTACACCGCATTTCTCAATGGCTTCCACGGCTTCTGTAGCGTCTTCGTTACCGCGGCGTTCGCCTACACTGGCACTGAGCTGACTGGACTGGCTGCCGCGGAAACGGCCGACCCCAAAAAGGAGATTCCGAGGGCCTCGAAACAGGTCGTATGGCGTATCGGTATCTTCTACATTGTCAACCTTTTTCTCATTGGTTTGATCGTACCGGCGAACAGTCCCTTGTATAATGGCGAAGGTTCTGAATCTCGACACTCACCTTTTGTCATTGCAATTCAACTTGCTGGCATTAAGGTCCTACCGTCAATTTTCAATGCTGTCATCTTGATCTCTGTCATGAGCGTCGCAAACTCCTGCACTTTTGGCTCGACTCGAACAATTCAGGCTCTTGCTGCAGTTGGTACGTGTGCCATTCCATAAGTCTATACCACGCTAATTTCATGTACAGGTATGGGTCCTAAGATACTGGCATACGTTGACAAGAAGGGCCGTCCTCTGGCTGTGGTCATTCTCCAGATTCTCTTTGGTTGCTTGGCATTTATCAACTTGGCGAGTAACGGCGGAACGATCTTCAACTGGCTCCTGTCATTGTCTGGTCTTTCTATCCTCTTCATCTACGGCAGCATCGCACTAGCTCATATTCGATTCCGCGCAGCCTGGTAAGCAACCGACTGCACTTTTGACTTTGCTTCTTGGTGACTAACCACTTACAGGGCTGCCAACGGTCATACTTTGGACGAGCTTCCTTTCAGGGCCGCTCTCGGCGTCTGGGGCTCGTGGGTGTGCTTTCTCATCAATGTTATCGCTCTCATGGCTCAGTTCTACGTTGCACTGTATCCAATCGGCAGCCCTAACCTTGAGGCCAGCACATTTTTCCAGCTCTACCTCGCTGGCCCTCTGCTCGTCTTCTTATACTTGTGTTGGAAGGTCTATAGCTGGTTTGTCCGGCCAGCAGACCGCCCATTGTTCATCAGAGCGAAGGATATTGATATTTACACGGGCATGAGGGAGGAGCAGCGAAGCATGATCAGTGGCACAGGTGTCTCGGATGAGCAGAGGCGCACTAGCATCACTGAGATGCAGGAGGAACAGAAGAGGAGAGGTCCTAAGGACCATATAATTGCTGCTATTAGAAATATCTTCTAACCCGTCAAGAGTCAGGACCGATCATCATGTACGAGACGGCGATTTGTAGCCGCTATGAAGGCCGTACAAGCGATGAAAGTTGGAGATTGTGTTAACATGCAATTGTGATGATGGGAGTGGTCAAGAACTGAATGAACAATTCAGACCGCACACCACTTCATTGCAGCTTGGGTGTCTTTCGAGCTGGTATTAGAAGCCGAAATCAACCATAGCTAGCGATCTTCAGCAGCTAGATCAGACATAATTGTACAGTGTGCTACTAGCCGATGCTCAGACATGCTTGTAATGAGAGACAGCATCCCGCGCGCTCGATGTGTTATAACTCTCCTGCGACTATAAAGTGATTCTGGTCTCGTATAGCAACATCACCCAGTCTTATTGCTAGACAACGGATAATGAACTAGCAGGATAAAACCCTTGCTTCAGAAGTACCTACCCCAGCCCTCTTTCCATCGACAAAGCTCCAGCCGAGAAGCTTTCGATTATCTCTAAGTCTATTATTCATCTTACTTCATAAATCCAACACACACTATTGTCGTTACTGGAGACCTCCTAGACTTACCTTGGGCCTCGAAATTGACACGTACGGTTACTGTAACTAGTACTGTCTTGATCACGCTAAGCTCCCCTGCTTGCTATGGTCGGTAACACTCCTCTCCTTCTACGGTTTATTGGACTGCTTTTGTCTTAAAGGTTTCTTATGCCACTGCCTAAGGACCAAGGAGATTCAGCTCGTCGTCAACGGTAGTTCCTCCAGACCGCAACAGGTGATGACCAATGATGGGAAGAATTGTGACCAGAGGCTTCCAGACTTTTGTTAGAATACGAGGATACAATTGTGAGGGTTTGTGATAGGATGTATTGCACTATCAACAGTGACGTCTAGATACAAGAAGATTTCCTTAGAGGAGCAGTCTTCACCAGGGGTTTCTATGATATAAGTACTCTTCGCAGAGCCCCTCTCTTCTTCCCTATCAG
>QQXO01000380.1:0-18130 GCA_003709845.1 Chaetothyriales sp. CBS 134916
CTGCCACGTTTCATCGGTAGCTTCGAGAATCTCCTCCTAGACAGACAGATAGACAATAGATGATCTGATCTCACGACCAGAGCGCAAGAGGCGCACCCTATGGTAGACAATCCATCATCATGCTCGCTCGACGTAGTGCTCTATGCGAATTTGAGGTAGGGAATCGAGCACCAGGGCGGCAGAGACGAGTAGCAATAATTGATAGTGCAAGTCATGAGCAGTTACCCCAGAGTGTGAATATAGTAAAGGGTGTCAGACAATTGATAGTTTCTTCGCTTGGCAGTAGCAATATATCGCCTCTCACAGATGCACGTGCATGTCTTGGCCGGGATCCCTTCACACTTCCATTTCCGATGTCTCCATTGTAGAAAGCTAATCATCAGTAACGTGACTCTTCTTTCACTCTCTGATCCCCACCGTCCGTCGCGCCCAACGTAGCAATATCCGTGGTGTATCCCAGATGGCGATTTCGAACTTCTCTAACCAATAACCTTGCCCTTTGCCTGCGGATTCTTCTTTAATCTGATGTCTTTGAGAAGGGCAATCAAGACAACCATGACAAAGGATACAACGACCCCAGCAGTAAGCATACGAGTCTGGGCTACTGCGTACGAATCAATAATAGCTGTCCGAGCAGGGCTACCGATCGGATACGCTAGCTGTTGATCAATGTCGCCGTAAATGTCGTCCCATTTGTCTAAAAGGTTCGCAGGAAGACGAGCCTGAAGCTCAGCAGGCAACGAATTGGTCCAGATAGCTCCCTGAATGGTATCACCGAGAGCGTTTCCAATGTAGCCGCTGACACCAAGAATACCGATGGCTGCAGCAACTTGGCGGTGAGTGACGGCCGCCACAGCGCCGACTTGGACTCCAAGGATGACTTGAGATTGAGCAAAAGACAAAAAGACCTCGCACATGATGATGTAGCCGATCCTTGTCCCCGGTCTACGAAAGTAGATCAAGAGACCAACGAATAATGTGTAGACGACACTGCCGGAGAAGAACAACCATTTATAGCGGCCAGTTCCACGGATGATAAATGCTACAATGAATGTCCAAAACGGAGAGACGGTGTTGGTCACGCTGTTGATGTAACCAGCGTCCTGGAAGAGGCGGTCAGCAACGAAAGGAGGGAGAACAGCAATTTGTTACGCACCGCCAAACTCTGTCCGTACACCACGCGCAAATAAGACGTGAAGTAAGCATCCCATGTGGAGATGGCAATCGAGAGGAGCGCGTTGATGACGATAATGTTCAGGAGCGTCGGAGTGGTAAGGAGCTTCCAATCTGCCACCGGGATCGGCGCGACGAACTTCTCATAAAGGACGAAGCCAGCCAGGATAAGGAACCCCAAGACGATCATGGCAATGATGTACCCTGTTGACCACCCATGTGGCGCAGACTCGGCAAGGCTGAATGGCAACAGGAACAAGACTTCGCCGGTGATGAAAATGAGAACACCCAAAATATCAAACTCAAGGACGAAGGCCCCGATCTTCTGGACGATATTCCTCTTGGGTTTTGTCGGCGGAGTCAGAGCGGAGCTGTCCTCACGCGCTTTCCTGTCAAACTTGAAAAGCAGATACCCCATAATGATACCAACGACGGGAATACAGATGCTTAAAGCCCCGTACGACCAGCGCCAGTTCTGACCGGGAGCGAATGCATGAGCCGAAGCTGCAGATCCTCCGAAGCCCGTGATGATGCTTCCGCATCCAGTAATGGCAAGTGCTATCCCTCTGCTGGCAAGGACGCTGGTATCGGCAGTCAAGACGTCTGTGCAATAGCTGAGAGCGCTGAAGCCGACGGTGACAAAGACTATGCCGGCAATGTAGGTTGCAATGTTATGACAACCCGCGATCAGGATGCTTCCCATGATAGTAACCAAGTTCATGGCCAAGAAGGCCTGCACGCGGCCATACTTGTCCAGGATCTTAGCTAACGGCATGTACACGGCTCCCGAGGCGATATTGGCAGCCAAAGATACGGTGGCGAGGTACGAGTGTTTGCCGAAGAGTGATTGGATGTTTGGTCCTAAGTTTCTCTCGAAACTACGCTCAAACCCCCAGAGCACTAAGCATGGAAGTTAATATAAATGAGCGACCTCGAGAGAGTATGCAATGTGGTACTGACAGTAGACACCCCACAAACTGAAGGCATGGTCAGCTCTTGCTATACTGTTGAGAAAATAATGAACGGGCTCTGTCGCTCACCAAAAGTAGGTAAAGACGAGCGCTGAGTAGCCCCAGTGCTGCGTGACACGCTCCATGTCATCGACCCCCTGATATGCCTCCGCAGCGATATCTCCTTGCACGTCAAGCTTACGCGCAATTCCGGCGGCGGCATCGTCGTCAGGCATGTCTTGGGAGGGAGCAACATCATGTTGCGAGATGTCTTTGTTGTCCATGGCCGACATAATTATTGCTTCGTGTTGCACACCAGCAAACACCTGCAGTAAGTACGATGCAAGGCTGTCGATCGATATTTTATGTGAGCGGTGACAAAAGAAAGAAATACGACATTGGAGGTTGGTGGTCCTTTCATACTGCAGCAGTCGGCCGAGACTTCTTGTCAGTCCGTGCTTCTTTCCACACTCTACGTCTGTCTTCTGAATGGCTTCTTGTATCTTTAGCTATCAATCAGATAGGTAACATGGCTGGTCTTGAACACCACCAGCCTTTGCCGTCTTTTCAATCCTTGATACTCGCGCATTATTGCCAAAAGCGCGATCTTGCTTTCTCTTGTCCCACGCCCGGGCACATCCCACACACAAATCCCACACATGGACGCCTCGTGGTGCCTTCTTGAGGTTGCGAGGTATCACTATTGGCACCCAATCATGCAGTCGGTCCGACAAAATGTTCGTGGCTGCTCAATATCCAGTCTAGTCATCAGTCATGCCAAGCCACAACAACCCCCAACTTAGTCCAGTTAGCCTTACTAAAAGCCTTTCGAAACGCTCTCGTCAGAGCATGGGGATCTTCTAGCCCGACTGAAATCCTCACAATCGTCTCGCTCAACCCATAATATGCGGCCCACTCCTTCTCCAACGCAAACACAGTCTGCACATACGGCTGTGCAAGCGTGACGCATGCTCCCAAACTCGGACCCTTGTGCAGGTCGAGGTGATTGAAGAATGTACTCGCCGCCTTTTCACTTTCGAATTCGATTGTAAAAAGCCCGCCGTGTCCGGGCACCATTTCAGGTGTGCTTCTTCGAAGGTGGGGGTCGTAGTTTACGCGTGAAGGCAGAATGGATGGATGAAAGACTTTCGTTATGACCGAGTTAGATTGCGATGCGTAAGAGGACAGGAGGGTGACGAGCTGGTAGGCGTTTGAGTTCATTTTGTCGATTCGTGGGAGGAATTGCCGGGAGTTATACTCGAGGACTGCGGCGTCTTGGGGGTGCAATTCAGGGACGTAAGTCTCCGAGAGGATTTGTTTGAGATCTTGATAAAGCGGCGAAGAGGGGTTCAGGACCACACTTCCACCCATAACGTCGGCATTGCCGCTGAATGCTTTTGTCAGGGAAGTTATTAGAACGTCTGCCACGGGAAGGAGGTCCAGGTTTGCGAATGTGCCGATAGTCTCGTCAACTATCAAGGCAAAGAGGTACTTGTTAGCCAGTCGTCGAAGGCGTGTAAGGTTGACTGAGTGCAGCAAAGGATTTGATGGGCATTCGCACCAAACAGACTGCACTGGTCTGTTCGATTTCTGGTTTTCCTCGAGGCGTATTTCAAGCTGATCAATCTCCGCCTCAGTGCCGAAGCCGTAGAAATGGAAGCTCTCCGAGTAGAGTTGAAGGAGCTTAGGCGTAAGCTCGTAGAGGAATCCAAAGACTACGCTCTGTGTGTTCCTCCAGCGCTTCAGAGCTTGACTTGTATGATATATCGCAGACATTCCAGTCGGATATAAATAGACCTCGGAGGGAGTGACCAAAGCACTGATCTCTGGATGAAGAGGACTTCGATTGAGCAAGTGGCAAATACGCTCACGGATGATGATTGAATATCCATCAGACTGACGACTGATACTTTTGACTATGCCATTCCATTCATTGGATGTTGAAATGTCCAGTCCCTTTACTATCACACTTTCGGCGAATCGGGACGAGATGCCAGTTCCCGTAAGTCTCCAAAACTCCAATGCAGAGTTCAGGTATGCCGTGTCGTAGAGAACTGCGTACACCAAGGCGACAAGCGATTGGTTGCTATCCCTAAGAGCAATCTCGACAACCTCAGGTAGGGCATTGGTATTCTTGGCTTTGACTAGATGCACACATGCCTCAGCATGGCGAAGGGCCGGAAAGGCGAGGCATGATGTGCGTGTGGTCTGGGACGACGTCTTTTCCAAGATTCTGCGGTGGAACTTTGGGGGGACGGTCAGTGTACAGATGGTGGGCAAAGAATAAGGCAACGTAACGTGGATTGGGACATACGTCAGCTACATCGGGATGTATAAATGACCGAGGATACCCTATTTTCTGGACTTTGAGGATGCGCTCTGTCCGGAGCAGCAAGCCTTTCATGTCCTCCCACTCAGGCATCTGCACGCTGATAGCGTGGTGGATATTGTTCGGCACCGCATGGCCAAGCGGGGGTGGGGGAAGGAGATCAACATAGTGTCGGGCCACCATTTTCACTCACTGCGATACTAGGACAGCTCACGAACAATTCTCTGCTACGACACAACGGTCAGGACGACCGTCAGAGAGATTTCGTGCTCTTAATCTTATTCTCTCAATTCCACTCCATTTGCACAACTGATTCTTGGTGTCCAACAGGTTAGAATGATTAGAGTTTGGAATTCCAATGTCCAGTATGCAGAGCTCGGCCGAGAGAAGGGCAAAGTGCACAGCATCCAGAGGCACTGTAGTACTGTACTGTAGTACTTTAGTGAACCCATCCATGCTCGGCCGTGAGCGTCCCGCTTGCGACTTGCTTGGTCGATCTCAAGCCGAGCTGGGATGGGCTTCGAATGTCGGCCCAGCTGGTGGCCGAGTATGGGTTCAAAAGCAGCCTCCCCAATCACAGTTACAACATTACCCAAATCTTACAATAATAGCAAGCTATGATGGGCTCAAACGACGAGCCGGGATGGCAAAAGACCAAGTTAAACACGGTTGTGCGATATCGCAATCGAGGTACACCTCAATAAAACCTGTTGAGCTTGAATACTTTCATTATTTGAAACTGATCAAGCGCAATCAGGAAAATACGATTACGAGACAGTGCACCAGTTGATCGATAAATGTCCTCTTCTTCACATCTCGTTTGGATCAGCAGGAGGGGCGCCCAACGATGACGAATTGGCATCGTACCCTGTCATCCTCCCCATGTTGGGATGTACGGGTTGCTTTCCACCACGCGAAGAATGGGAAGATGACGGTAGTCGCTACATCTACCTGCACGGCTATGTCTCGTCCCGTTTCTTCCGCAAAACAGCCCCCCCCAGAGATGAGGAAAGCTCCACAGAGCAAACAGCCAAAACGCGGGTTTGCGTATCCGCCACCTTTCTCGATGGCATCGTCATGGCTCTCACTCCGAACCATCACAGCTGCAACTACCGTTCCGTGGTAGCGTTTGGTCACGCAACACTGGTCGAAAATCAAGAGGAACGATTGTACGCCATGGAACTCATCACCAACAACCTTGTCCCTGAACGGTGGCAAAATACTCGATATCCCTCGTCTGCGGAACTGAAAGCGACGGGGATTATTCGCATCGAGGTGGACAGTGCCAGCGCCAAAATCCGAACCGGGACGACAGGGGAAGCGAGATCAGATCTGCAGGACGAAGAAATGAAGAAGAAAGTTTGGGCGGGTGTGGTGCCCGTTTACACCGTCTATGGTGATCCTGTTCCCGCGCCTACAAGCACTTTCAACGGTGTGCCGTCGTACATTGAAGACTGGGCTAGGGAAATGACGGATGAGTCGGAGCGGTATGCATATGCAGCGAGTGAAAAGTAAAATTATGCGTCTGAGCTATCTAATGACTTCCAAATCCTTCTTGTCCACGCCTCGGAATATGATCCAGAAGACTGCCGTAGAAGCAGCCATTATGCCCGCTAAAGTGGCGTACATGATTACCTGGTAGGGGTTGTGTGCCAACGGAGTGAAGGCCATTGCAACTAAAGACCCGATGCCTGCCATAGCAATCGAAATTGCAGAGACAATACTGCGCATGCTGTGTGGAGACTGGTTGTAGGCCAATTCTTGCGAGGCAGGGAGACAGAACATTTCGGCCATGCCGCCCAGCACGTAGATTGGTATTTGGACGAACATGTTGACCTGATTCGGGATTCTCCCGTTGTTGCTCGCCACACATTCACGAGGATATTCGTAGCATGGCCCGGAGCTGTAGATTCCCTTTTGTACGCCGGCTGCGATGGACATGCTGATGGTGAGGAGGATGAATCCAACTGTTATTCTGGCCACGGGGCGGAAGGGAATTTCTTTACGCCTGAGGTAGGGATAGAGGCCCTTTTGGACAATCGGATAAATAACAATGCTGGACAGAGGGTTGATCGACTTGATAGCATCATTGGGCACTCCATAGTTGACCATTTGGCCGGCCTGGCTAATGAGATTGTTGAATGTTTGATTCAAAGCGAGCCAGTGGAATGGAAATACGAGGCTAATGTCAGGGGTCAGCCATATCCCTAACGCAACCAGTGATCCACAGACGTGACTTACAAGATACGGCAAGCCAGTAGCGCCAACTTCAGTTCGTCAATGAATCTGTCATCCCAAGGCACAGTATGGTTCTTCAGGCGAAGCTGCGCCTCAGGTTTGGCATTGTCCATTTTAAAGTCGCTTCGGGCTGCTGCACCGAGAGACCAGAAGGTGTCTACCAGCGCTGTACCTGCAGGTGGCACACGTACTGGCATGGAATCAGTCAAGAGCTTCGTCAGGCACCTAGATTAGATGCACTCACCGAATCTGGTGCTATACATGACAAGAGTAAAGGAACTGATCGTAATACCGATCAGGGGTAGCAAGTACGCAGCCCAGAAACCAACATATCGTTCAAGGACGGTGGCTGCGAGAGCCCCTAACCCTGCAATATTTATGACCCAATAGTAGATGTTATAAATGTATTGCACTGTTACTTCTCGATCAGTGATGCATTTCTTTCCATTCTTTCGAGTCTTGATGATGGGCGTCTGTTGGATGTACTGGTCCGCTGAGGTCACAGGATGAGCGCACTATATCATGATATTCTTGAACTGTGCTTACCAACAAAAGGGCTGATACAAGCTCGCAGGAATCCTGAGCCGAACGCGTAAAGTATCATGGTTACAATCAGACCCGCCGCAGATGTATGGGGCATTCGGATTGACGAAGGTAGCGAAGTCACGAGGAGAATGATTGACCCGACGAGCATAGCGCTATTACAAGTCAGTACTCGATCAATCGGGCTTGCCGAAGATTCTCACATGGTAGAAAAGAGGATAGTCCAATATCGTCCAAGCCACGCGTCTGCGATGACAGCTCCAAGTGTCGGCGTAAAGTAGGAAACAGCAAAGAAGCCAGCCATGATTAGCGTGGCGGTATCTTGTTGGAGTCCCAGAGCGCCAGGAAATGCGCTATTCTTGTCGTTTTGTAAATAGTTTTCTTATTCGAGTATAAGTAAAAGCAGACAGGGTAACCCCGGACAGGGGCACATACGGAATGGACCTGTGGCTCCATACCAGGCCAATCGTTCACCCCCGGTCACCAAGCATGCCAGCCAGACACCGACTGGAATATCGTCTGCCACCTTGAAGAGACCTTTTGGTTCGTTATCCTGTTCATCTTTGGCACCGGGACAAGGAGCTCCGTCCTGGTTATCGACATCAACTTGATCCTCCTTTTTGTTGAGCTCTCCCCTCTCAGACATGATGGATGCAGAGGCAGAAATAGTGCAACTGCAATAATATTGAGAGGACGAGAAGCAATTGAAGTTAAGTTGATTCGTGCATTGGACTCCGAGGCCTTTCGGCCGAGACAACATGCATCAATACTACCCTCCCTGAATAATTCAGGAAACCAGGATGTTTGACAAGGTTGTCTGACAGGGCATGTATGTAGCACTATCATTACCGACATCAACGAATGCCTACTACTCTCATTAACGCTCAGCAGAATGGGTAGCGTACCGGACTTCTTCCTTGGTGACGGTGAGAATAATGTCCTAACTCCAAGCCACTAGCTTTTCCCTCTTCTAATGTCTGCAGAGGACTTCATCTATTTTGTCAATGCGCAGAAAGATGAGCTTGATGTCTTTACAGTCGATGTGATCATAAAAGGATATAAACCCGGAACCAGCTCTGCGCCGAGTGAGAATGCACACCACTTGTTCGAGACGAAGTTGTTGGCGCAGCATACCGGCGACTCATACGTGACAGCAGTCAAGCTACTCTTGCCCTCTAAAGACGGATATGTCTCCCGCTCTGATATGGTCGCCTTTCGACTCAGAGGTCTAGACGTTGAGATTCATAGCTTCCTGACTCCTCGTCAACTCGTCAAAGCCGTGAGCAACATTGAGCTTACATTCTCCGCCGCAATGCACGACGCCATTGGAGCGATTGTCAGCACAGGCTCGTTTAGCTCGCCAGGAGATGCCCTTGCCCATCTGAAGCAATTGGAACTCGACTTAAAGTGCCGTCTGTCCTTACCATGGCTCCTCCCAGACCCGATACCATTCAAACGGGTGGCCTTAGTAGGAGGACTAGAAGAGCCTCAATCGCTTGCTAGTGTAAAAGCCATGGGCATTGGCCTGGTCATTCTTGACAAGCCGGGCAACATGTTCGAAAACGACGAAGGACCGTTTGGCCATCTTCGCGAAGAATTCATCCCCTTCAACATGAGTCCTGACCAGCACGCGCCACAACGCATCGTCGACGCCCTTAGAGACAAGCAAATCGACGGGATCCACACAAGATACGATATTCACCATACAAACGTAGCGAAAGCAAACCGTATTCTCGGTCTGCCCACGTCGGATCCAGAAGGCTACGCAATCGCCACCAACAAATTTGCCACAAGAGAGTTAGAGCCTGGCAAGAACTCTGCCTTTCGAGTTAAAGACGCTGAAGAACTTAAGAGTCGCAACCTGCCACTAACCCTCGAATATCCGCTCATAGTGAAGCCAACCACTGGCCGGAACAGTTGGGGCGTGCTCCGCTGCGACAACGAAGAACAGCTCATCGAAGCCGCCACCGTAGCCCACGACCGTGTTATCGGCGTCACAGAAGACGGCGACGAGATCCACAGCGAAGTCATGATCGAACCGTACGTTGATGGGCCCGAATTTGACGTGGACATGGTTTTATGGGAAGGCAAATTGCTGTTTTACGAAGTCTCGGACAATTTTCCATGTGCCGGGGATATCCCCTCGCATGCACCTGAGGACTTCTCGCATCAAAAAGAGAAGCATCGAGATTTTCAAGAAACTTTGTTTGTGTACCCTTCAATTCTCGTAGAGGATGAACAACAAATTCTGGTCAAGTCTTTGTATGAGACTCTCTTGCGATTGGGGCTGCGGTCTGGTGTTTTCCACATTGAGGCTCGAATAAAGCATTCGAAAATGGAGTATTCTGTTCTCGATAGATGGCTTGATTTGCACGTCAAGAAGAATACCACGGGTCAAGAGTCGCCGAGTTGTTTCTTGATTGAGACAAATCCAAGGCCGCCGGGCTATTTGTCGCTTCTGCGAGCTGGTTGGCAGTATGGGCTGGATTACTGGGCTTTAGTATGTGTCTCTCCATCTCCCCATTTCGGACCTTCTCCCGAGGGACGGACGTTTCCATTCTCATTCACTAACGTGAGATGCACAGCACGTTTTGAGATGCATCAATGACGAAAAGCGGTTTCTGGCATTTGCCGTTCCACGCCCAAGGGATCCGGGACACGTCTGTGCCCTCCACTTCATCGTGCCTGAAAACGGAGGTATCCTCAAATCTCCCGACCCAGGCCCTGAACTGGGCAAAAGGGCTCCAGGGTTGATGAAGAGCATTCCTCTTTATTATAACGAGTTTGAAATGGGCCAGTACGTTCCACCACCTGTGTCTACGAACTTTCTGTTTATGACGAGGATGGCGGTCGAAAGTCATCAGGGACGAGACGAACTGCTGAAGATCATTCGCGATATTCGGCGGGAATGGACATTTGTCATCGAAGAGGAGTAGCATATGGGATAAACAGATAACGGACTGCGGAATTTCTTAGTCTGCCCTACAACTTCACAAGAAACTGCTCTTCCACCCGGATTCCAGCCTCATGTGCCCAGTATATTCCAATCACCTTCCCTGATTCATCAGTCTTAAAAACGATCTTGAAATGGTTGGTCACAAGTGGGTATGTTGTCATTCGACATCTCTTGGCTTGCTCCTCTCGAGATCCAAGCCAGAGAAACGTCTCGCCCTGTGCCTCTTGACCATAGTACGACAAGGGCCACTTTTGTGACTCTAAACCATTGAAGAGAATCTCCAGCACACTGCGACTTTGGTCCAGGCGCACAACCACTTTCCAGTCTCGAGAGGCGTCCTGGTACGTACCTACATAGTCGTTTAGAGCACGTGATGGCTCCTTTGGCCCCCCCGGACGCGCTTGGCCAAGCGTTGCTTCGAATCTTAAGACATTTGTTATATTATTCGACGCTGCTTCGGTAGCCAAGGCAACAAAATCAGATGGCGTAGGAGCATCAATCAAGGCTTCCAGTACTGCCAATGATGTCCACCCAGAGACGTCACCGAGAGCGATGGAATTAGTGCAGACGACAACACTGGCTTGCAGGGCTGGAAGGAGGGCTATAGCGGTGTGATAGCCCGGTAAACTTCCTCCGTGAGCCACGACTGCACCACTATGGCCTCGAGGAAGCAGCCGGGGCATTTTTTGCACATAGATGGAGTTCCACCCCATGCCAAGCACACTCCCAGGTAGTTGGGATCGGTACCACCCTAGAGCGTAAGACTTTTCCAGTATATCCGGCGCCACGTAAATATGGCCGGACAGCTGCTTCAGACTTCCTTTCAGTACGAAGTCACCAGAAGTGTTTCCACTCGACTCTTCATTTTGAGCTTGTAGCAGTGCAATAGAGTACGTCAACAAGTCAGCAGCAGTGCTTGCTCCTCCCATGGCAGGTCCCATGATGGTGTCGTCGTTGACTGGCGGAGGCGGAAGCAAATGAGGAGATGAATCGTCCAACGCAGCATACGGCCTCGCAAAGTTATCCATCTTCTCAAAATCAAGTGCCTGAAAGGTCGTTCTTTTCAAGCCGAGAGGCGTAATGATTTCTCGTCTCACAAACTCTCCGTAGGAAACTCCGCTGAGTTTCTCAACGATGGCCCCAACAAGAGCGTAGCCCCAATTGCTATAAGCCCAGTCGGCTCGAAACACTCCCACACGAGGTAACTTGGCGTAAAAGGGCAGCAAATCTTTCTTCTCGAGCAACAAGACGCTATCGGATCCCTGCCACCACAGATTACTCCTCGCTAGACCGGCGCGGTGGCATAGGAGATCCGTGACGTTGATTTCGGCTTCAACAACAGGATCACTACTGCGGAAATCAGGTAGGATGTCTCGAATTGGGGTTGTCCATTTGAGCTTCTGCTGAGAAACTAGAATCCCAATGGCGGACGCAGTGAATGTCTTGGCCATTGTACCCATAGGCACCAATGTATTTTCATCAAAGGGGAGCTTCCCGTCGACATCGCGTAAGCCGTGGCTGAATTGGTGAACTATGTCGCCTTTGTAAGACACTCCGACTGAGATTCCTGGTGTGCCTGCTATAGCAGTGATTTTCTTCAGGCTTTCTTCAAGCTTCTCTAGGCGCTCTTCTAATGCGGGTACGTCGATGTTATCCCTGTCCTCGTCAGCATAGGACAATAAATCTATTCAAGGTGCATCTACAAACATGGTTACAGAGGGAAGGTTGATCTGGTATTGTATCATCACTACTCCGGAAGTGGCGTTTTATGCTTATTCAGTGGCTGGTCTTTTTCCAACTAACTACTCGGGCGAATCATGCATAACTAGTGCCGAACGCACGCTCTAGGTGACTGAAGTATGTTGTGTTGATGACTTTGATCATACGGATCTTATAACCCCTAGGCTACGGTCTTTTATGAATCGACCAGGCAGTCATGGGAAATCCTTTCGCAGCCCTAGAGGAACCGGTTTTAGGTAAGTTGTCATTTAGTCCGAAAGCGGGCCCGCGCTGACAGTCTCGTGTAAAGAATCCTTGAACAAATTGCAGGCTGACTTCCGGAATGATACAAGACCACACAAGGTTGATCTAATGGTTGGAAGCTATCGTTCAGATGATGGGGCTGAGCGAGTATTCGAATCAGTCAGATTGGTCTGTGCAACCTAGAATTGCGAAACAGGGCAGCACTGATCCAAGCAGGCGAAAGAGAGACTCTACAAAGATCCTACATGGAGCCATGCATATCCATCCACCCACCTAGGCGAGCCTGCTTTCCGTAAGGCATCTTTAAAACTCCTCTTTGGCGACGATAGTCCACTTTTGCTATCGAATCGGTAAGTCACTCTGCACACTCATTTGATGGATGTACTGATTTGTAGTGACAAGCGTTGCATCAATGCAGGCACTCGGAGGCAGTGGGGCTTGCCATATGGGTGCAGTATGGTTGAAGAAGTACTACTATCCTTCCGAGTCACCCAAAGTCTACATACCCAAAGAGGCCTGGGGTGTGTATACACCCTCATCATGAGTCGAAAACGTATGCACTAACGTCAACCCCACAGCAAATCATGCAAATGTCTTCGCTTCCGTAGGTCTTCAAGTAAGAGAAACTTTGCCCTACTTTAACCATGAGACCAAAAACCTCGACGCGGAAGCTCTCCTGGCATTCGCACAACGTCTCCCCAAACACTCCACCGTAGTCCTACAAGTCTGTGGCAACAATCCCACTGGTTGTGATCTCCCCCAGGCAGCCTGGAACCGTCTAGTTCAAGTCATGAAACAAAACGATCTGTTGGCCTTTCTCGATATCGCGTATCAAGGATTCGCATCAGGAGATGTGGAGAGGGATGCCGAACCGATTCGCATCCTTGCGGCCCACGACGTCCCCTTAGTCGTGGCCGTAACGTACAGTAAGGCGTTTGGACTGTATGGAGAGAGGGTTGGCCAGTTGTGCGTAACAGCACCGGATGCGCAGACGGCAGAGGTCATGGAGCGACATATGTTGCTCCTGGCGAGAGCGGAGACCGGTGCGCAGCCGAGGTTTGGAGCTTTGTTGGTTAGCATCATACTTGAAGATGTGGAACTGACTGCGAGGTGGAAGAGCGAGATCAAAGAAATGGCGGAGAATTTGCGGGAGAGAAGAGAGGCTTTGCTTAAGGAGATTGGGAAGGTGTCGTCGATGGATTGGTCGTTCGCTGCGGAGCAGAGAGGCATGTTCTTGTATGGAACCTTGCTTTCCCGTTTCTGTTTGAAAGATTTCTGCTGACTGGGTTCTTGAGGTATACCGGGCTAAACGGTCGCCAAATTGAAAGGCTGAGACTTGAATTCGCGGTGTATCTGCAGGATACAAGTCGAATTTCCATTGCGTAAGATCCCCCATCAGTGTTCGATATTACTGTGTACCAACCAAGAACAGCGGTTTATCGACAGCGAGTATTCCATGGGTGGCGAATAGTTTGAGAGCAGTCACAGATCCATGAAACCACAGCAAAGTTCGCACATACATCATGATCCATTCTTCAGCGTGGCGGGATCAACATTCGCTGGGGCCTCTTCACACAATTCGAAACTCGGAGCAATCTCCTTTACAAACTTCCATTCCGTTACATTTGTCCAGTAATTCATTGTGACCGGATGTCCCGTCCTCCAAGTCGGGTCTAGAATCCATTGAAGCCCTCGTGAGATCACAATTGCTAAGAAAATGTCTGCGAGAGTGATATGATCGCTGACCAGGTACTTCGTACTTCGCACTTGAAGCCAGTGTTCTAGGTCATTCAAGACTGCTAGAGAAGCTGCTTTACCGATCTCAATATCGTCATAGTTGTAAGGAGAAGCTCGCGTAAAGGTCGGAATTAGAGGAAGAAACCTGCAAAGGCGTGTAAGTGCGTGAGTTGTCCGTCACCCAGTCGCGTCTGATGAACTGACCAACGCGAAAGCAACTGGAGGAGTTCCTGATTCGACCAGCACACCCAGGAAAGGATTTCTGCTTCTTGTTTGAGTGACCCATCACCCATAAGTTTTCGTAAGTTGTTCACTTTTGCAAAATACTAAAACATTTATCAGGGATTAACCTCTTTATTGGCAATGGATGGTCACATACTGTTGCTATTGCTACAGTCTCATTGATCTTTACACTTTCGCCTTCAATCGCAGGAATCTTGCCCTGACTCAATGGGAAGCGCTCAATGTAAGCATCCCGATTTATATTCTTGCGAGGAACGACTTCCGAGAGTGTTAGGGCAATGCCCTCGGCAGCTGCCTGTACAATATGTCGGTACCATGACTGGAGCTTTTGCTGTATTATATGCTTACAACAATACGGATGATCCTCGTGCGCGGATTGGCCTGCCGTATTGTACTCCGACATCAGGACTCTGTTCTATGACGGCATCCACGATCAGGGCATCATACCTCGTAGCCATAAAGAGTATACATTATTTCCGTCGGCACAGAAGGCAAGACTTACAACCACGAATGCATGGAGGGCAAACGTATGGTTAAGGAAATTCAAGAATAACTTAATACGTACTGTCTAAAGCCACAATGCTGACTAAGAGCTGCGAACCCCAGGGTCACGGTGAGAAGGGCATCAAGCTTCGGCCGAGAACACGCTCTATGTGATCTTCTCGCTAACACCATTGGGTGATTGGACACCATTGGCTTTGAGGTCCTTGTTCTTCCTCAACGCTGACTTGGCCACCTGCATCTGCGTCTCTAACATCTGCACGCCAGATTTATAAATGCCCGACGCATCCGAGTGAATGACGAAAGCTCTCCACCCGAGCTCAATCCTTCGCTGGAGAATCCCGGGTGTCATGGCAAATCCGAGCACAGCGAGACCGTTGGCGTCCGCTGCTTGTTGGATCTTGGCCATTGCGTCAAGGAAGACGGGTTCTTGGCCGTCTTGGCTTCCTACTTCCAAGCCTAAACTGGCTCTGAGGTCCCCAGCGCCGACCATGAGTGCGTCAACTGTTGCGGTCATGATGATGCGTCAGTAAGCCTTCGGGAATAACGTGTGAGATAGTATGGGGTATTGTACCACCCGGCACTTTTGCAATCTCTTCCACGTTTTTGACACCTTCGACGTCTTCGATCTGACAGAGAACTGCTGCGTTCTCATTCCAAACATCGTAGATCTCGAACCGAAGATCAGCGTGTGCTTGAGTTAGAGTTGGTGGGATGATGCAACTCACCGTTTGATCAGCCTTGGTCCGAGTTTGTCGACCGAACAGAGCTGCAGCGAGTGTTGGAACAATACTTTCTTCTTTCGTTTTGGAGCCTCGGTGAGACACTTACCCAGAGGAGGGTAAGATCGTTCGCCGAGTGGCGCAAACTTTGCAAGTTTGACAAGCTGTCGTGCTTGATCTGCATTCTGCACATGCGGTTGAACAATGCCACCGGCTCCACCTGTGAGTGCATAGTTGACGATATCAGGCGAGTACGGCCCGAGGCGAACGAAAGGGACCATGGACCCGGCCGAGTGATACTGAATGGTCTTGATCAAGCTCACGAGGAGTGTGGCGCTCAGTGGGACATGCTCCTGTGCTCTTTTGTTAGCCCACAGCACTGGGAGTACTTCCCCCACACGACAATACATGAACCCACACAATCTAAAAAGCAAAAATGGTACGGTAGCGTGGCCGCAATTCTCGCTGCTTCTTCGTGGGGAATCTTAAGACCGACGCCATAAAGGAGCCCGCCCGACTTCAACATCGCCCTGAAGTCGGTTGGCTGGGCTAAATCAAGGGCATTGTACTGTTTCGTGTCCAACATCATGCTGACGAATTAAGATACTGAGAATGGCGTGACGAACTATGTTACCACATCATTGAAGCCGTCTCTTACCTCTCGCTTAATATACACTTACTGTTCTTATGAATAATCGCGCGACTTGGGCCTCAGTAAGCTTCGGGCGAGAGACGCAGCAATAGTTCAGGCTCTCTCACACATGACATGTAGATCACTAATCCTGCATCTGGGCGGCAGTCCCTTTCTACCACAGAGCAAGAACTATATCTTAAATCTCCTAGACTGATCAGTTCTCATGACGTTTTGATCTTTCTTATCTATCGTTTGCATTCACATCTCTACGAGACCACTATAGTGACTGACTGCTTAGCACTTTCTCCTCCATGGCCAGTCTGTCCGATTACTGGACATCTCCGAAGAAGGACTATCAAGTCAGTCTGAGGGTGATTGACGAGCCTCAGGAGCCCGTCATTGAATTTCCCCTGGTACTCCAACCCGCACAAAGGGAGGAATCTCTGCCAAACCTCTTGAAGGAGATCGCTGAGCTCGCTGCCAAACCCTCAGACAAGGGCGGCAAGTCTGTGTTGCGTCGGTTGTTGGATAGCAATGGCGGCGCTATTCATATGAAACATCTTCCTCTTAAGTCGGCCGAGGACTTCTCTACACTCCTCGACAAACTGGCTGGCAGCGGTGAGAAGGCATGGAAGCCCCATGTTCACGTCGGTATGGAAGTGCTCCGCAGACCTCAAGCCAAGAATGTCTTGACTGCCAACGAGTAGGGACAGACCTCTTCCCTGTAAGTACCCAATAAGACGCTGACCATTATATTCAGGGGCCCGCCGTCCCACTTTATCGGCTGGCACAACGAGTATGCTGTCTCTCCAGTTCACCCAGCATATCTCATCCTCTTCTGTCTCGTCCCTCCCGGGTCTGGCGGTGAGACGAGTGTTTGTAACTCGATTGCCCTCTACGACAGGCTTCAGAAAGAAGTGCCTGGGTTCGTTGAAGGATGTGCAAACAAAGGATTAGTCTACCAGATCCCTCACACGCTCAGCCAAGTAGGAGGCATTGTCGGTGGTAATGGCTTGTACAAGGAATCTGCCTTTGGTCCCAAGAACGGCGCTGCCATTCCAGAGACAGACGAAGACAAGCGAGCACTCGTCGAGTCACGTATTCTCGAGCTCGCTCATGCTGGAGGCTGGCATGAAGATATCGACAAGACGGACAAGACAAAGCCTGCTTGGCAGCGACGAGGCTTCAACTGGACATGGCAGGACAATGGCGACCTGGAAGTAGTTCACCGTGTTGCAGGTGTTCGTGTTCATCCGACTCAGAACAAGAAGGCAATTTTCAATGTAAGTCTAAGGTAGCGTGTCATTGAGGACGAATTGATGACTGAAATGAGCAGGCCATGTCCACTCGCTATACTAATGCCGCAGTGCACAACACGTGGGACGCGGCACCTTCATTCGAGTATATTAACAGCGATGGCTCCAAAGGGGTTGCCATCCCACCTCATGTATGGTTTACCTTTTCTATATGTTTGGAGCACACGATCTAACGATGCGTCAGTTCGCTGGCGTCGATAAAGACGAAGTCATTCCACGACAATGGCTCGAGAAGATGGACGAGTGGCAGCACAAGATCGAGAGCTCTGTCACATGGGATCAGGGAGACATCCTAATTGTAGATGTTGGTCTCCTACCTTTACTTCTCTGCCATTCCGAAACTGACAGTGATATGCCAGAACTTTGCCGCTCAACACGCTCGATGGGGCTGGGAGGGCGAGCGCAAGATCCAGGCCAGCTTCTGGGACGAAAGTGCGTTCCCTGCCTTATATCTTTGTGTGAATATCTATGCTAACGTCAGCGTCCCCTTCTAGCTAACTTGGTCGCGCACCCTCCATCTGTGACGGCTTAGAAGTTCTTTTGTTTTGTCACGAAGAGATGGGAAAGGTGCTCTCCGAGAGTACCGGATTTCCCAGCAGCGATTTTACATCTAAAATGGTTTAGATCAAATTAAAATAAGGGATTTCGTTGTTGAAAGGAGTAAACTAAATCCTACACTGTCAAGTCAAAATTGTACTCAAATCCACCGGTAGAGGAGTGTCAGAAACGTAGGCTCTCGTCGGCGGAGAGGTGGAGGGGATGATATTTAATGGTATTCAGCTATGAACCTATGTCCTTTGGACAA
>QQXO01000381.1:0-18001 GCA_003709845.1 Chaetothyriales sp. CBS 134916
CTCAGTCCCTACACCAATTCAGATTGGACCTCTATACAACCTATCAACATCTGCTGCACCTCTATGGATCTACAATCGAAACGCCATACCTCGTATCCGGGTAGTGCTGCTCGTCATCAGAGAAATCCTGAATAGCACTAGTTCCTCAGTTAAAGCGCTCGATCAATGACGACCAAATCGGAAAGAGTCAGATATACAGTGATAAGATGGGTCTACATCGACCAAATATACGGCAGCTGAATTGAAAATGATCAAGAATACTGCAACTGAATCTGTGGTGATCAAACATATAGCAGCTGAATCCGAAGGCATCGACTGTATAGAATCTGTACTAATCGTAACCGGCGTCCAAATGAACAGTGACTATAACTGAATGACAATGCCAACAATCAGATGGTGCTCAGCAAAGACAACAACGCTGACCGTGCTTGGCTAATGACAACGCCGACAATCATACTGCGCTCGGCCAACCTCATCTCGTCAACAAGACAATTCTGGATTTGTAGGTCTTGCTGTCTGCATACAGCAAAACCTAGGGGGGTGTGTCAGAAGGGACATTGGCCGATAATCGGAGATTGGCTGATATCGGAGTCGGTCGCCAAGAGCAGAGTTTTCTTACCTATATATAGCTGCTCCTCCTTCCATAGCCTGCAATCCTTATACGAGTTCTTCCATTTGGCGCTGGCCGCCCTAGGCCACTTTTCGTTTGACATAGAGCAACTAGTTGAGGTTAATTTATGATGGTATCGGACGCTCTAATTTGAGCGGCATTAGTAGCTCTGAGATATCACATAATTGAATATAAAAGCAGGTGAGTCTATTATCATCCCTGTTTTTGGCTACTACGCCAATGGGTGCGCCCGATTGCGCTGAAATACGACAGAGATGAAACGTGGCAGATGAGTGCCAAGACCTAAAGAGAATACCCAGCAGCCAATCATATCGCTTGATAGAATAGATCAGACTAAACATAATCCAGTGATCGGGCCTCTTTCCTCCATTTTCGTCTCACACCTGTAAAGCATCGCGACGTTACATCCCCTCGCGTATTATTATTAGCTTTCGGCGCGCTAATTCAAGGTATTATAAACGCAGTAGCAGATCATACGCTCTTGCTATCATTGCTCGCGTATAAATTAGTAATAAACCATTCATAAAAAGCATGCCGGTTTAGAAGATATTATTATAATAATTAATCAACGAACTCCTAATCGCTGGCCATTTCCCGCCTTTTTTTGTTTTGGATCTAACATTCAGCAATGACAGCGCTGCCATTCTCAAAGCTACCAGTGGGGGCGTCTTTGTCGTCTATCTCTCCGTTTACCATCTCGTTCCCTGACTCCGACTTGAAGCATTTACAGGACCTTCTCAAGCTAACCCCAGTCCCATCACCAAGCTACGAGAATTCTTTGCCAGATTCACAGCGTCGTTTCGGTATTCGCCGAGACTGGCTGATCAAGGCCAAGACGCAATGGGAAACTGACTTTGACTGGCGAAAAGTCGAGAGCAAGCTGAACCTCTTCCCGCAATACAAGGCCAAAGTCAAGGACCAACTGGGCGAATTCGACGTTCACTTCGTCGCCCTCTTCTCCGACAAGGCAGACGCAATCCCGTTGTTCCTATTCCACGGCTGGCCCGGCTCCTTCCTCGAATTCATCGGGATCCTGACCTTGCTGAAGGAGAGGTACACGCCAGCCACACTGCCATACCACATCATCGTGCCCTCCTTGCCTGGCTTCACCTTCACCAAACTTCCTGCTGACCCGCTGATCGGCTTTGACAACCCCGATGCCGGCCGGGTCTTCAATACTTTGGCCACAGAGCTCCTTGGATTCAAATCCTACATCGTTCAAGGCGGCGATATCGGCGCACGCGTCGCCCGAGCCATGGGTACCAACTACGCGGCCTGCAAGGCGGTCCATCTGAACTTCTGCGGCAGCATGCCCCCGTCCACCAGCGGCAAGATCAAGGATGAAGACGTCTCCGACGCTGAAATGGAAGGGCTCAAACGAGCGGAGCAATGGATGGCCACTGGCCGCGCTTACGCCCTCGAGCACGCAACGCGCCCAGCGACAATCGGCATCGCCCTGTCCAGCAGCCCCGTCGCCTTGCTCGCTTGGGTCGGCGAGAAGTTTCTTGACTGGACTGACAAGGACCCCAGCATTCAAACCATCCTCGAAGCCGTCACCCTCTACTGGCTGACTCACTGTGCCCACACGAATCTGTGGGCCTACTGGCAGGTAAGTAAATTATTTACGCCCCCCCAAAAAAACCCCATCCTCTTGAAAGCCTCTGGGTCTCTGCTGCTCCTTCCTCCTCCCATGATGACAATAGGGTCCCAACACCGCCGCACTCAGACCATTGATTTAACTCCCGCCTGCATTGTGTAGACACTCCGACCGGATGCGAAGACTGTTGATCACCCATCCTCGTACATCCACAAGCCCTTTGGCTACTCGTATTTCCCCCGAGAGCTCATGCCCGTTCCTATTGCGTGGGTGAGGACAACGGGTGACTTGGTGCATGTCAATATACACACTTCTGGTGGCCACTTTGCCGCCTTGGAGGAACCAGTTACACTGTGGGCAGATGTGGAAGACTTTATCAAGGCTGTCTGGAAGGGTTGAGATTTATTAAAAGGCTTCTCTTTTCAAAGATGCCGGTCCGGCTCAGTATGAATATGGTGATGAGATGACAACGAGAACTACAATTAGTTGAAGTCCTTTCAATCCAGAATCTCCCGCGGAATTGATCAGTGATGGCTGTATTGATAACACCGTTTCGCCAATGTCTTGTGCGGTTTCAACCCTGCGAGAATTCGCAATCTCTCTTACTAGCTATTTGTCTCCCACACAGTCAGATTCTGATATCCTGGACATGGCGTGTTAAACTCCTAACTTCCGCCAGCCCGGTTCATCGGGCCCCAATTAGGGCGCGGGTTCATCTGATACCTGACCAGCTTGTTCCTGGGTTTCTCCTTGCCAAGATTTTCGTCAAAAACAACATTCAGCTTAGTGACATCCCTTTTCTCAGTTTGAGGCGCCGCTGCTGGAGACCCAACCTCAGTATCCGGGTCCTCAGTTCCATTTTTATCTGGTGCTTCCACAATTGCATCGGTCTCCGTCTGTTTCTGAGATGACTCCTTCTCGTGCTCCAATGTCCACAGGCCCGCTTTCAATACCCTCGCCATCTCCTTTACCCCTTCTGCGCTCTCCAATCCCTCCACCACGCTCCTCTTTACCGCACCCGCCCTTCTGTTCTCTTCTCCCCTCGCCTTCCGCATAATTTCCCATCCAGGTTGCCCTTTATTTAGCACTCCCTCCTTGATTGGCGCTCGCTGCTGTATCCACTCCCTCATCACTTCCCAGATGACAGCAAATGGGGCGTTTGTTTTGATACTGCCTGCTTTGCAATGAGAGCGTGTAACGCGGTAGCCGAGATGCCGTAGGGCGCCGCGGAATGCATCCTCAGGGGGAACAGAACAATGGAGAACTTTGGACACGTAGTTGGGTATGAAGAACAAGGGAGCGGCGTCAAGGGTTGCAGGGGGAAGGCGGGGAATAATTTTAGTATCAATAGGGGACACCTCAGCTGTCGTTTTAGCCGTGGTTGCGATGTCGGTTCTCGTCGTTGACAGTGTCAGGTCTTCTTCCAAGGCGACCGTAAGCATGCCTCGGACACGGTCGAGTGTTCCGTATGTAGTCTTGTCGAGATTGTCAAGGCGGTCGAGGACGCGACGAATGAACTCTGGATTATGGAGCGGCCCCGCCCACATAGGGCCGCCAAGATGCATCTTCCTGTTGCAATGCTCACAAAGTTGAGGGCTGTTGATTGCCTGGGCAAACGAGTGTTTGAAGAAGATGCCACCTGCTCGATCTACTTTCTCTTGATTCCGTGCTAGTGGCTGGGTGACCCACGATCCACAGCCGGTATCGCAGGAATAAACAATCATTGTAGTGCCTGCTAAGAGCTTGACAGCAGACGGAGATTTGTGTACGCGGATGAAGATACGAGCGTAGAAGTCGATGCTGAGGGATAGGAGTGGTTCGATAGCAATGCCGTACTTGGCCACCGTAGTGGCAATAGAGTTCAAGATAAGACGGAGACCAGCCTCGTGCGAGTGGGCACCCTTCATAGGTATGCCACCGTACAGCGCAAATGTTTTTTCGGGATATGCGTTTGAAGCGAACACGCCTGCGTCTGTACAAGTCACGCAGAGGAGACCGCCATCTATGATCGCGTTCAGGCTGGCGTCGATGAATGGTGCAGCAGTGCCATAAGGATCGAGATCGATGACATCAAAGCGATGTACGTAGCCCGGTGAAGGTGGTCGTTCATTCCCGACCTTGCTGTACATGTAAGCACGTGCGTCGCCAGTATTGGAATACACAACTTGAGCAACGTCATTATGCTTGATGTTGAGTTCAATGGACTGGACTGCGTCTTGCGAGAAGTCGTTGGCGATAATAGTAGTTGCGAAGGGGATCTCTCGCGCGTAGCGCATTGCTCGAATTCCACTTGCTGAAAGGGCGTCCAGGATGGTGAAAGGTACCTTTCCCTGCTTCGACTCTGCATTGCCACCTGCTTCAATGGCATCTGTGGTTGTTATATCAGTTGTCTTGTTGTGGTTGTCGACTCCAATCTGCAAGAATTCGAGCTCGAGCGCATCCTCCTCCGTGAAGCCACTTGCTCGGATTCGCTTCACGCCATCACCATTGCTTTGCTCCTCAAGCTCATCTGCTTTGCGCTTCTTGGTATTCTTTGTTTTGTTCGCTGTTTTAGCAAGGGGCCCGCTTTTGTGCTTTCCCCTTGTTTTTTTGCCCTCCAGCCTTCGCAAATGCTTTACCTTCTTTTCCAGCACTGCTCCTTCCCCATAAGTCAAGATCACTAAAACGCTCAGGTCACGGTTGAATTGCTGAATAGGATTGTAGAAGACGGACTGAGAACCTTCATTGTTGTTGATTCTTTGTTTGGCTTTCCCGGAGGTGTCATCCAGGTAGGGTGTAAGGATCTGGGCAAGGCCTTCTTGTACTTGGCGATGTAGCTTACCATTGATTGTAATTGCAGGTAGTGCGTTGGATCCCATGTTGTCATAGGTTGAGAACTGGGCTCCAGGGTGGAATGGAAAATATTGGAGGAGTTGCGGCGCAAATCTCAGGCACGGCTTCCGACATAAAAATACACCAACCAGCCCAGACACCATTACCTTCTCCACAAGGATTATGGGAAGTAGGAAACCAGAAGTTTCCTTGCCGCCAAGGAAGTGTTACAGGAAGAGATGGCATACAATTAGGGGATCGCTTTGAAAAATAGCAGAGGACAATTGATGGACATTTCTTGGCACAACACCCGTTTCTCCACAGCCAATCAGATCATTTTTACTCATTTTACGACACTATACCAAATTGGGTAGCCCATTTGCTAGTACAGATTCCTCGTCGCCACCTCTGCCTCGACAATGACCCCAGCAGAGCTGAATATCAGCTATGATATGTGATGCGTCGTCATCAGGCTCATCTCTCAGCTGTATACAACGATTTCCCTCGGATATGATGACTGGATTCATTAATCCCTGACACTCTCCTACAAGCATTTGACATCTACTAACAATGATAGGGAGCCGGCATATAAACCCACCACCAAGTGCTTGTAGGATCGTGTCTTGTCCAGAGTAGTGAGCATCTTTGCTGTTTAAATTGCAAGACCACTGCGGCCTGAAGGAATAAAGCGTTGCTCTTAAGAACACTCTGTTACATCCTCCGCGTCATCCACCCATGCTTCTTGGCTCTCCCAGTCATACAAGGCTTCATCACTATCATTATTGTTGTACATATCATCCTGGGCTTCAGCAGCCCCACTCATTGCTGCTACACGATGAAAAAACCATTGCATCTCCAATAAGCTGTAGCTCGGAAACGGGTGTGATTCTGTCAGAGGGAATTGTCGCTCATTTGACACTAGACCCGATCAGGTCAGTGATTCAACCGACGTCTCGCAGTCGTCTCACACTCGTTTCGACCCTGCGGCCCCGTTTCGATCTCACAGTAGATATACAGCGCTAGGCGCCTCTCATTTCATAGCAAGATAGAGAATCATCTATTTTTCTGCACTCGTACTGATCGATTCTCCCCAAATTCATCCTGTCCAAGCAGGTGGAGCAATTCCTCATCATACGAGTCATACCTTAACAGATTCTGGGTCATCTGTTTTAAGAGTGAATTTGTCTCCAGAACAGATGGCTGTCTTGGTCTCTTGATTGAGTAGCATTGTTGACTCAGGGCCTTGGTCTGTGCTGGCAATGATGGAGTGTGCGTGATATCAATCTCAGAATTTGTTGTCAGATGATACAGCTAATGATAGCCAGAAGAACTGTATCAGGCCGTCGGCGGCCTGGCAGATTCGCACGGGGGGAATCTCAACGACAAGAATGTCGGGGATGAATTGAAGACAGGACAAAGAGAAGGCAGTAGATTCTGTCAGTGGCAGTCTAATTACTGTGTGCGGGACAGAGCTCGATCACGTGAACTATAATTTCCGGTACCGGTGCACTAAACACTTTGGGTATCCTCAACGAGAAAGGATCGATGCCGATCTATCAGTGGGAATCTATAGTGTGCGCACCATACTAATTGCCCAGTCGTGGATGATAAGTAGCTCTTGATAAGCGAACACTGCTAAGGTATATAGTGCAGATAGCCCCTTGAAATCCAAACGGCCGGGTCACGGTCTTCAATCATTTTTCTCTTAATCGCACTTATACGATTTGTATGATCATTCCCTATTGATCGATCTGCCTGTTAGATTCGCAATAGTAGATGGAATAGAGCGTGGGCCGCCTATGGAGCTATCGATTGAATCTGTGTCAGGTGACGAGCATACATCCATTGTAGTAATACTACACCACACTACTACAGAGGGTTGTAGTATGAGTCTCTATTGTATAGTACTACACAACACAATTCTCACATATAGTACTACCTATACTACACGCCCTCTGATTGGCTATGGTGGCCCATTAGTGAGTTTAGTCGCCTATTCAGCAATTGTGCAACTGACAATTGTGCAACTGACAATTGCCACCGTCGATTGCAACACCACTGCAATAATCAGCAGGACCCGACGCACCTCTGATCTCCCATTAGCGGACCATTCATTAATTCTTATCTGCAGTTGTTGTACAAGCAAAAACCAGCTGTGCATGCACTGGCAACAATACCCGCCTGATCACATGATAATACTGCTGCTAAGACACCAGTAAACATGTGATTAGCTTATATAGGTCTTGGCATGTTTCGATCGCGCACGTGACTTGGTCATTTGAATCTTGGCATGTCGGTATGATCAGTCGGTTTTTGCCGGTTTTTGCTCGTACAACAGTTGCAGACAAGGGTTAATGAGTGGTCAGCTAATGGGAGATCAGAGGTGCGTCGGGTCCTGCTCATTATTGCAGTGGTGTTGCAATCGACGGTGGTGCCATTGACATTTGCGCAATTGTCAGTTGCACAATTGCTGAATAGGCGACTAAACTCACTAATGGGCTGTTGGGATGACAATCGATCATACGACTAGTACCAGCAATGTATGAAGTGTTGTCTATTATCTATATCCTAAGATCTGGTAAATGGTCTATGGTACAGGAATAGGGGGCAGAGCTCCCGCGGTCACGTGACATGATTTCGTGACGATCTAGTGACAATTCGGGATAGCTCCATTTCCATACGGGATGGCTGGATACCGTGCTGATCCAACATGGGCCACCAGAATCTATCGGCTGTCATCTTACAGAGTGCTTTAGATAGATATACAGGACTGGCGCACTCTCCCTTCGATACCAAGCAATATATAATTCTGAACTCATCTGATAGTGAATCATCAATCATGATTCCCTCTTGCGCAAACAGGCGGGGCAGAGTCCCGTGCTACGTTGCGCACCTCTATACGACTTGCATCTTGACAGTATACTGTAATGATCCATATTGGGTTTTTATTGCTCCGTGAACTTGATACTATAGTGTCCGCAGTCTAGATATGAAGTCAAGCTTTCAGTCCACTATGAGAGCACAAAGCGTCTAGATATTTGAAGTAGAGTACGGTCACGTGGTTCTGCAGAGCAGGCTTGGCAAGTCTGCTAGAAGATGCGGTCAGGTGACCTCGGCTTTTCATATCATGGCTGTGCATATTACTCCGGAATGAGTGACTTACCTACTGCCATCAGGTGATCGCAGTCAACAGGGAAACTATTGAGAACGGTTGCCTTGGGCTTCCAGGAGGATATGTTCTGCCAATGATATACCCTGGTCTTGAGGCAACCTCTGGTTCGCAAGAGGAAATGACGGTAGGCAATTTAGGAGCGAAAGTGCCCTGCAGCAGAATGCTGCCTCCTAACTCATGAATGCTACTGGTGGTTTGCGACCTCCTAAATTGCTGGGCGCCTGTGTCCACATACTGCAGGGGTTGGCCCGGCTAGTTATATGAGTGCAGCTTCGTTCAGTCTTCGATACCAGTCAGTGTTAGAGCTACAGCAGCCCAGAGCAAGCTAGATACTTGCTCTTCAGCTAGTGCACCTTACATTGACCAGTTCCATTTTCGAACATACCATTAGGTATCGATCCGATTGACCATAAGGGAAAGGATGAACTGGCACCGGTTTGGGCGCATCTCACCCACCATTGAATCCCAGAGTACTGGTGAGTCTCGGAACTCAGTCGAGACAATGTCGACCTCCGGCGCCCGCGCCTCAAAATTTCCGGGTCTTATAGGCTTCCTTGTCCAAAATGACAATGGTGCGGCCGAGCTGGCCTATACCCATGGACATGCAGTCTGTTACGCGGCAGTGGGAAGAGTGTTCTTCATCAATCATCAAAACGACGAAGAGATCAATCATCGAGTCGTCGTCATCTGGCGCACCAATAGGGATTCCTGGTCCTGCTACAGCTTTTGTAAACACGACGATAAAGATGATTACGAAAGCAAAGAGTTCAAAGACGATCATATCAAGGTGATCGCTAATCCTTCGGCAACAAGGCAAATCGACACGAAACCGGTGGTCGCGGTCGACTTGCGAAACATCAGGGAGGAGCTAGTGCTTGCAGACCACATATGGATCAATTGCCGAGAGGTTTTGGACATCAAGCATACAGTGCGGCTTGCTCCATTAGGCTGCGTGGCCCATGACTCTCTTACGCAGCTGTTAGACAAAGGAAAGGAAATATTTCTCAGAACTTTTGCGGATCAGGACAAAGCGCTCGACTTGACCTTGAGCAGAGTCTTGGTCTACAGGAGCAAGAAGCCACGGAAATGAGGTCTGACATTGTCATTCAAGAGCTGCCGTCTTTCCAGCTCCTCGCCACGGACTCGAATGTCTCGAAGGTGATCTCGCTATTCATAGCCACTCTTGTTCTGGCCACCAACTTGGCAATAAACTTGTCGATCATGCCCACAATGTGTGCGCGCCCAGCACTCTCGGGATGCAATATCATAGGGAAAACGCTCCCGAAGCCCTGACCTGGTCCTTCATCAATCCAACACTCATTCTCCCACAACCAGTCAAAGCGGTCCCACCACATCTTCTCCACAACATCGACGCTCACATAGCCCTGAGTGTTGGCAGAGTAGGGATAAAAGCCAAGCGGAGTCATATCTTCGGTGTACCAGCTGCCGGGTATCTCAACAAGAGCATTCTCAGCTTCCGCAGAACCCCGGAGAGGCTGGGAAGGAATAGGGGTAGGCATCATCCAGGTGCTCGCATTCTGGCTGTAGTCGGGCACATGTGGTTCATCAACTGGGAATGGATTCTGCAGGAAATATGGCAAGGCGTCATGGGCATTCATGCTGCTGTCATAAAGGAAGCCATGGTCTTGGAGCAATTGGACAGTCGTTTCACGAATCTGGTAAAGGGGAGCTCGATAGCCCACTGGCCGCTTCCCATCCTGTAGCTTTGTCACGATGTCAATACACTTTTCTAGTACATCCCTCTCCTGCTCCACAGTCATGGAATATGCACCTTCGTGACTGTAGCCATGCAGACCAATTTCTGCTCTGCTTCTGATGATTTGTTGGGCTGCGTCCGGAAATGTTTCGAGACTATGGCAGGGAGTGAACCAGGTCACTTTGTCAGATATACTCCACTTGGTAAAAAGGCGGAGCAATCTACCAACACCTACGTTGGCACTGAGGAGACCAGCTGAGTAATCTGATAAGGTGTTGTGCGGATCGTGGCCTGTGCCGAGGTAGCCTGACAGGCCATCGAAGTCGACAGAGAGACAAATTCGCATGCGTCGTCTACGGATTGGTGGTGCAAGGCCTTGGCCGCCCACCCTTATTGGCCCCTGCTGTTCTTTCCATATGGCTCTTCCCTCTATGCCGCCCTCAGCATCCAGACATACACCCCTGATATGCCCTGTGGCCCGATGGCTTGCCAGGTAGAGCAAGGTACGAGCAACCTCCTCTGGCTTTGCGCCCTTCTTGGATGCCACAGTCGCTCGATGCTCGGCATCCATCACCTTCTGATCTCCCGGTCTGTCCTCAATCCACAGTGTATTGATCGGGCTTGAAACTACTGCATTGATTCTTGCCTTGGAATTGAGACGAACGATGTCGTTCTGGACTACTCGCACAAAGCCGTGCAACAGCGTTGCCTCGCTAACAGCATGGTCAACATGTCCCTCTTGTTCGAAGACAGCGGTTGGTGATCCTGTCACAACGATGGCCACGTTCGCGAGCTCCTTCCCTGTAGATTCTTGAAACCTCTTCACCGAAAGTAAGAAGTGTTTCACGGCGAGTAGGGTTTCTTTGATGTTAGTGGCATGAGCCTTACTGTCCGCGTCAAGCTCCCATATCGGACGACGTGAATTGTCCTCAGTGGTACCTGAATTCGCGATTAGAATGCAGGGAGGGCCGAATCTGGCATTCGAGGCAACAAAGGCTGCCTCTACTGAGCTTTCTGAAGTCAGATCCACTTCAACATAGAAATACTGCTCCTTCTGCTCCGGTGTCAAGGCCAGTGTCTCATTGGCCACTGATCGCTTATCAAGCACTGTGACACAGCAGCCGTTGGCTAGTCAATGTCAGTGCTGCAGTCCTTTCAACATATTGGCATCCTTCCTACCTAGAAACTCTTTCGTAGCTGTAGAACTCACGCCACCAGCACCCCCCGTAATCAGGACATGGCTGCCTTCGATCGCTAAGGACGATGGAGAACTTGTCGTCATCATGTGCAGCCAGTCACAAACACCACTTCCTGACGACTCTACTGTGTATTGTCATGAACCGTATTTTGATTCCGCTGCCGAGCCTACTCTAGATTCAGACCCATCCGCTAGTCTCCACCGTGGATCTGATATACCCGATTTACTGATCTTTATCTTCACGCACACCACCCTACAACACACACACTACTACACACTACTACACACTACTACACACTACTACACACTACTACACACTACTACACACTACTACACACTACTAACCACCGAGCGCTAGATACGGACTTGGGAAGGCTGCAGATAGGAACTCTCTCCTTAATTCTCTATCTGTCCCGTAAAGGTGTGGAAGGAGTCTGTGGGCGGTGCTTAGGTGAGAATAATAAATTGTTACGTGCAGATACAATATAGAGTCCAACAATTGTTGGAAACACTATTATTCAGCTATTATATGGACAATCTCGTACTTATAGAACGGGAGAATTAGCCCCAGACCCTCAAATTCGCCAAGGAGCACGCAGAGTGATCGGACGATGACGTCGGGACGGGTCGAATTGTGTAACGAATGTAATGTGCTAGCAAGCGGCGAACTTGGCCAATTGGCTAGCCTACTAGCTTGCTTTCGCATACATTTTGAGGATTTCTGGCGTCACGGACATCGCAGCCTCTTCCTAATATGGGAGCACAAGCCACCTCACAAGTTAATTACGGGAAGGACATTCAACGTTAGATTGTCACCAACGATCTTGACGAGAAATTAAATTGCAATGCTGACCTGCTCATAGAGGCATCCGGCACCCAGATGTTTGAGTAAATGATAGATAATAGCATGCAATAGCAGTATCACCACAGGCACTGCGAAGGTGTGTTATTGAAGCGAGAAATTGACGGATATGAGTGTAGATCGCAAATTATGGAACGTTTTGGGATTCAAGTCTTGGCAATGCCAAGATTTTACAAAAGTGGGGCCACACAGTTTCTTGCAATGCCTCTTCGACTGCGCTTGCATCACGACTCGCCTCAACCTCCTACCCTTCTCTGACTCAGTGCACCATTGCCGTCACGATGTCTGACAGCGGTGAAGTGGAAATCGACGTTCCCGTCGTCAACTCCAACGTTCTTCCCAAAGATGTGGTCGCAGAGATCGGCACCACCAAGCTGTTCAATAAGTGGTCCTACGAGGATGTCGAGATCAGGGATATTTCTTTGACGTACGCCTTCCACACCCTTGCCAGCGCCTCTCTGGAGCAGCAACAATACTAATAGGACCGCCCGCACAGTGATTACATCCAAGTCCGCTCCGCTGTTTACATGCCCCACAGCGCTGGCCGCTATGCTGCCAAACGCTTCCGCAAAGCACAGTGCCCGATTATCGAGCGACTGACCAACTCGCTGATGATGAATGGCCGCAACAACGGCAAGAAGCTGATGGCTATCCGAATTGTTGCCCACAGTTTCGAGATCGTACGTTTTCCCAACTGCAGATTCAATAGTGCATATCGAAGACAGGAGAGACCAAGGGAAATAAAGGAAATGGACCCAATCCGCTAATATAGGCTCGATGTTCTAGATCCACATCATGACCGACCAAAACCCCATCCAAGTCGCCGTCGATGCGATTGTCAACTGCGGTCCCCGCGAAGACAGCACGCGTATCGGTAGTGCAGGCACTGTGCGCCGACAAGCCGTTGATGTCTCTCCGCTCCGAAGAGTCAACCAAGCCATTGCGCTGCTTACCATCGGTGCACGAGAGGCAGCATTCAGGAACGTGAAGAGCATCGCCGAGTGCCTGGCGGAAGAGCTCATCAACGCTGCCAAGGGCAGCAGCAACAGCTATGCGATCAAGAAGAAAGACGAGCTGGAGAGAGTGGCCAAGAGCAACCGTTAAGCTTAAACCTGCTCTAAAAAAAGGAAGAAGGGTGTCTTCGTCAGGTATTACCTCTTTTTCCTCTCTGAGGGAAGAGGGCACATGGAGGGGGATGTGGATGCTGACTGGAGTGGAGTTGAACGGAGAAAAAAGAGGTCCCGCAGTCTGAGCCTGGGCAGAGGGGCGGACTAGCTGTGGAGGAATTTATGAATGGGACCAGACGGCTGGCTGCGAGCATGGTATAGAATGTCAGAGCTTAGCAGATGCATATGCAGAGCCAAGTCCATCCGACTTTTGAGCCACACAACTGATCTACCCTACCTCTGCAGCAAGCTCCAGCCGACAGGCAAATCCTGCATCAGACAGAAACATGGAGCCATGAATCATCTCCCTCACGTCTTCGACAACTACTTTCATTTTGGATTTGTATCGTCTTGTGTTATGCTGTTAAACTCACGATGATTTCTCAAACAGGAGTAACTTTTATTATGTAGTAATTAACCTTGGAGGGACCAGGGGGGCTAAAAGCTAGATTTGTATGTGCCCTTAACTAGGTAGACACACTGCAAGAATACAGAGACTTGAGTTCGTCCCTCAAGGATCCTATCTCCCTACCTACCTACCTTGTACTTACTGTACACGTACATCAGAAAAAGACATTTCATTAAAAGAGAAAGGCGGGAGCGGTGGAGAAGTCTGCGGCGGTATGGAATAGTGTCACATATACACACAGTATCACCCAATAAAATAGTTTTGACAGTGAGAATAAGACATTGCCTTCCGCCGACAGCAAAAAGGTCACGAGTCGTACATGTCTTGTAGCGCTGGATTAACCACCTAAGACCACTTCAACTTACCAAGCCATCCTCCTCATCACTCATGTCGCCATCTTCCACCACCACCACCACCTCCTCCTCTTCCTCCTGCTCCTCCTCTTTCTCCCCCCCCTCCTCCTCTTCTCCTTCGTCATCGTCGCCATCATCCTTCCTCCTAACTGCGGTGTTGCTCCAGCTGCTACTCCTACTTGCCCCAACTGTCGCAGCTGCACTTGCGCCTACTTTCATGATGTCATCCAGACTCGCCATTCGGAAAGCCGGGTCCTCTACCGCATGGCTGTCCAGATCCGCTCCTTGTGCCATTGTCAGTATATCCAAGCTTAAGCTATCGCATCCGCCCATTTCATCATCTGACGTGCCGCATGACTCCCAATGGTTGAGAAAAGCAGCCGGCGCAAGGAAATTTTCGTTTGCTGACGACACCGATGTCTCGGAGTCGGAGTCAAGAAAAGATTGAGGTGAATCGGAGAGGGAAGAGGGGGTGAAGAAAAGGTAGCTAGGTGGTGGCAGCTTAGATGCTTGCAAGGACAGGGTTTCACAGCCAAGGATGCGGTAGGAGTAACGCTTGCGCTTGCGCTTTCTGTGAAATGGAGTTCGCTCGGTCGATGGGTATTCTTGGTGCCGGAATCTGCCAACTTTCACGTCGAGGGCGAAGTTGTCTTCGGGGTTAACCCCACCCAGTCCTGATACAGGTAGCTCCATAGGCTGGGTCTCATCGTTGCCGGCTGAGGTCAGTTGTGTCGGTCGAAATGCGATCAAAGGTTCGTCTGGCGAAGGGCCGTACGGTGGAGCTGCGAACTGAGGAGTGAAATAACAAGCATCATGATGACGAAGTGATGATTCTTCGACTAGCTCCTTCTTGATCCCCAGTGCATGGCCTGGGAAGACAGGTCTCACAAGCTTCCAGTTAGTGGGTGCACTATCAGCGCTGGCATCGCTGCAGAAGTGTGGGGTGCTGAAGAAGGTGATTATACCCTCGTCATTTCTGTAGTGATTCAGATTCCGTCTGCTCAATACGTGCGCTGCACTACTCGAGCTGCTGGAGTGCGAGGGGCAGGTCGAATCTAGATACGATCCGTGAGCAGCATACTTGTTTCCTTTGTAAAATAGTGGTTGGTACTCGATAGCCGATCCACTCTTTGCTTGAGTCTGGGATGTGGTGGGTATGGCTGCTGTTGCTACCGCCGAGATGTGCTGCATTGGCCCGCTGCTGGAATGATGGCCACTCGTCTGGGCCTCGGATGATGGCCTCTCAGAGATGTTATTGGAGGAGCTCGTGGTCTTGGTTCTTTTACTCCTTCTATGGCGGACTTTTCCCCCGTTATCATGGATGCTGTTATTTGAAGGGTCAATCGCACCCTCTTCTTCTTGAGTAAACGTTGTGCCTTCTAAGCCACCTTTCCATCTCACCTTGTGGCCATCAGCTGAGAGCTCAAGTTTTGTGCTCATCTTCCTGACAGCCCTCCGGATGAAGGTGGGGGTAACATTGATCGTATGCAACTGAGCCATGCTAATCAGCAGATTGAGGTAGATCCAGGATGAATGTTTGTCCCCACTAGCACTCGCTCGCGGTGTTGTAAGGCCCAAGTGACGAAGATATTCCATATTATCTGCAGCAACTTGCGCTCGATGAACATCTAAGTCCAATGGTCTAGTCGGCCTTTGATCGGGAGAGCCTGGTCGGCTGAAGTGGTCTCCAACGATGTCCGAGTTTCCAGCACTGGAAACGTCTTGTCTCAGCTTGGCAACACTGTCTTGTGTCGATGGCTCCTGATTGAGAGCGTCTAGGTTGAGCTTAGTATCCTGTGGCAACATATGCGCTTCTCGAGAGCCTTCTAGCCCATGAGGCTGATTGCTTCCTGAAGCATCTGCACGAGCAGCTGAGTTAGAGACCTCCTGTTGCTGTGTGGGCTGCATGTGTTCTCCCGGAGCGGCTGTGTTTCCGGTGAAAAATTGTTCCAATCTGCAGACGACTAGAGCCATTTTCGCTCGATCTGTCATGTACAGCGGCTGGCGAGGCAGCAGAGTATCAGGGATGTCATGTAGGTAGCTCTTGATGATTTTATTCCTCCTGCTCTTCGAGATAGGGAATTGTGGACTCCATGCATTGGGCACGGCAGCGGAGTTTAAGACAGAATTTGAGTTGGACGCATATCCCGAGTCGGTATGGGGCCTTTTGGGCTGACCCTGTTGAGTTCTTCCGGGTGACCATTCACTACTTTGCATCTGGCAAGATCCATACGTAGCCGTAGCCGAGGAGCCCGGTACAGAGTTCGTTTGTAGATTGGCACTGGTTGCGAAAGATCGCAGAAGCTGTTCCAGCTCACGCTTCTTGTCCGTGGGCAGCCCATGGACGCGCAGTTCGAATACCTTGTCCTGTGCATCGGGTACACGAGCCGGCCGGGTTCGGTAGATTTTCAGAAGCTGCTTCAACCGCTTATTCTCGATGGTCAGATCGTCGATGACACCACGTAGATCCTCATTTTCGCTGTCAACATGGTTGCGGTGCCCGTTGCCATAGAGCTCCTCGCTGCCTGATGAAACAAAGTTATTGGGAATCAAAGCTTGGTGACTGTTCAAGTAGAAGGGTGGATCATCTGTCACTGTAAGCATATCAGCTCAGGCTGTCTGGCATAATATCATACCGCTCGGCTGAGACAAAGTCCTCCTGCCCGACTCCACGTGTTGATTGGCCGAGTCAAACCATTTTGAAACGCCGACTGCACTGCCTGACCCAAGACTTTCCTGCTGCGACAACGAACCTACCTTGGCACTATCAGGGTTATCGGCCACCCTATCGGGAGTGTGCAGCAGCTTTTGCTTTTTGGGAAGCGGTAATGAATTGGACTCTGCAGGCTGTGTACGTCGATGTCCCATCCGCCGGCCCTTGGCACAGCTATACCTAGATGATGTTGCCGAAGCAGGTGCTGTCCTCATTGTGGCTCATGGTGGGACTACCGGTGCATTGGCGCTGTCCGCGATGATATGTGAGGGGAGGGGACACTTCTTCCTGGGTTATAGAGGGGAGGGGGAGGGGAAAATGGCAATCACTTGGTTGCGGCGGAGGATGACAGTAAACCGAGAAGGTGGTAGCAGCGCCCCGCTGTCATGTAACTCCAATCTGGTCCAAACAGTGCCAGTGTGCTACTTGTAGGCGCGGTGATATGACGACGGTCGGGATACATGCATGCGAAGCATGCACAAGTCTGCGAGCGGCATCATGGGGAACTCTTAAGGGGAGCTCAGCCCAGAGTGGACTTTGTGCTCGTCCTCGTTTTCAACGGCGCCACCGCATTTGCTCGATCATGAGCGACAGCTTGCAGACCCATTTCATCTGATGATCGCCAAGACTTTGATCTAGGCTTTAAACACAGATCCGTCGCTTCGACTCTGACGTACCGATGACGTCGATGGCTGCCTCCGGCGCCGCCTTCGACCCCGTGGCCACTGAAGTCTGACCACCGATAAGCCGTCAGAGCTCGGCTCGATTGCTGCTTGATCGCCGATTTACCTTCGTTGACGATGCATGACTGGTTCAAGCTGAATATCAGCCCCTGTTCAGGCCGCGACACAGGGGTTTTCCAAGCATCCTGGCAGATCGATGCGCTCGATGCGCACACGATCTTCGATGTGCGAGCCTACGCTCCCAAATTTCTTGTTAGCCTATTGTCCAATCTGGCCAGAATCTGGTGGCCGATATGCGAGTTTGATCGCCCCACTGTCGATTGTTGATTGCACCAATGTTGATTGCACCAATGTCGATTGTCCCAATGTCAGTTACGCCAATGTCGACTGCACCGGAAATTAAGTTTTCACTAACTCTGGGCAAGGGGTTAGGTATTAGGTGCCGAGAGTCTACCTACTGTACTAACTTATTTAATACCAACTTACCCCTTACACCCTATAGGATCTTACCTAGGAAGCTACTATTAAATCTTACCTGCTATAGTATAGGATAACCTATACCTATATAGATAGATTAATAATTAACGTCTATCTGGGCCCATCGGTGGCCTGTATAGACTATCACCCCTCATTTAGCGGAAAAACCCTCTGGGGAAGAAAACCGCAGGTCCTGCCCCAATACCTACGTG